>QANX01007816.1:10330-75999 GCA_003254975.1 Ochetophila trinervis
AAGCTGATTTCACGCACATTTTAGCGACGTGGGTGCGTCGCTATTTTGTTCAAATAAAGGCGACGCACTATATTTGTGTCGCCGTTAGTTTATCGCGACGCAAATTTTTTGCTTCGTCGCGCATTTAGTGTCGCCGATTAAGGTTTTTGGCGTAGTGAATGTTGAAATAACAATGTCCAACGAAAGGCTGAGCTAACAATGTCCGAGACAACAAACATCCGAGGCAACATCTCTGAGGCAAAAGGAGAGATAAGAAATGCAGATGCAACGTCTGAAACAAGAAAGGCTAAGTAAAGTCCGAGGATAAGTGTCCGAAAGTAAGATGGTTAAAGATAAAGTCTGAGGCTGAAACTGAATAGTCTCAGCATAAAATGTATGAGGCTTATATGTCCGAAAGTAAGAGTGTCTGACTGAAGATGAAGTCTGAGGTTGAATGTTCGAAGAGAAAATGCCCGAGGTTAAGATCAAAGCGTTTCAGTATAAAATGTCCAAAGCTGAGAATGAAGTGTCCAATGATAAAATGTCAAAGGGAAATGTACATGTCTGAGAAATCTTTTCCTCGGAATGTCTGAGACATGCGAAAAGTCTGACGCCTCCGCCAACGTTCACACTCGAAAATTTATGTATGGTAAAATGATTTGACCAAGATAATAACCAAAGAGGAAACTGAGGCTCATCATGCAATATAAGATATCTACCATTACCCTTTCAGATAAGGCAGAAGCATGTGGCAAAGAAAAGCTCAATCAAGCAATATTTTGAGAAGTGGGTTTGGATACAATCCAAAATGTTTTTCTCACTTTAGCTAGTTATAGTTGTATTCCGGATGTGAAATATATTGTGTTTTAGTTTAATATAATATCTCTATAAATACCATGAAATGATATGAATGAAAAATTGAGCTGAATATTTTTCTTGAATGTAAAAGTTCTTCTTATTCTTCTCATTTCTTCTCTCTCGGTTACAACCCCAAAATATCCAAAATATCTGTGTTTTCTCTCTTGTTCTTCTTTAACAAAAACAATATCAAGCTTCAGCATAAACTAAACCAAGATTATCATTCAAATGATCAAAGAGAAACTAGCACTTTTCTTTTATAGGTTCTTGGTCCAAACATACAAAAATCGAACAATTGTTAGGCAAGATGAACAATGTTAGTTATAAAAGACGATGTTGCTTAGTTATGGACTGATGTTATACTTTTATAGACCAATGTTACACTATATAGAAAATGTTGCTCCGTTATGTCCCAATATAAATTAGTTATGGTAAAATGTTAGCTATTATTGTCAATGTTAGGCAATGTGGACAATATTAGTCATTAATGACTAAGTTGCTCACTTTTGGACCACTGTTTCATGGACCAATATTATACTATATAACAAACGTTGCACTGTTATGATCCAATATTACTCAGTTATGAATGAGTGTTAGGTACTATAGTTAATGTTAGGCATAATGAACAAGGTTAGACTTTAATGACCATGTTGCTCAGTTATGAACCGATGTTACACTTATATACCACTATTACATTATATACAAAATATTGCATCATTATGGTCTAATATTACTCAGTTATGGATGAATATTAGGTATTATAGTCAATGTTATGCAATTTGAAGAATGTAAGTAATTATGGACCATGTTGCTCAGTTATGGTCATATATTACACTTTTATGGAACAATGTTGTACTATATAACAAATGTTGTACTGTTATGACACAATATTACTTAGTTATGACAAATATTAGATATTATGGTCAATGTTATGTAAAAATGAACAATGTTAGCAATTAATGACTATGTTCCTTAGTTATTGACATATATTACACTTTTATGGATCAATGCAAGGCTATATAGCAAACGTTGCACCATTATGGCACAATATTACTTAGTTACGAATAATGTTATATATTATGGACAATGTTAGACAATATGGACAATGTTAGTCGTTATGGACTACATTGCTCATGTTAGAATTTAAATATGTGGACTACTCATAATCATAAAATTCACTTACAAAGGCTTATTTGTACAAGTAATGAAACTGTGTTTGGTTATTGACTTTTGCAGTGAATCCCTATAACACACCCTCTGCATCATACTTTAGTCGTCCATTAGACTGAAGGTCTCAATATTTCCTAAAAGCCCAGTTAGTTGATCTCCAATTAATAAGTGGGGGTCAGTCATGTGATTAGCACATGACTACTGTCTATATAAGATAGCATGATGTAGGTGCTAGGGTTACTACAAGTTTTACTAGCTATGTGTGACGGCTAGGGTTTACCATGAGAAAGAAAAATATGTTGGAGATTGTTGTGTTCATTAGTAATGCTTCTGTTTTACATGTAAGGGAAGAAACTTATCTAGATTATCATCGGTATATGGCAGTAAAATAAACAGCATTAGCCATTAATGACTATGTTGCTCATTTATTGATCTACATTACACTTTTATGGATCAATGTTACACTATATGGCAAACGTTGCATCATTATGATACAATATTACTCAGTTATGGGTAATGTATATACATTATGGTCAATGTTAGGCAATATGGATCATGTTAGTCATTATGGACTATGTTGCTCGGTTATGGTTCAATGTTACACTTTTATAGACCAATGTTATACAATGTCAAATGTTGCACCATAATGACCCAATATTACTTAGTTATGGGTAAATGTTAGGCAAGATGGACAATGTTAGTCATTAATGACTATGTTCCTTAGTTATAGACCGATGTTACAGTTATATGGACCAAAGCTAATCATTATGGATAAATTTATGAAAAATAATAATGATTATTAAATTCAATTGATAATTAAAGATTAAATAAAGGGTTAGAAGCATTTTCGTTTAGTATGTGGATCATCAAATTGTATTTCTAATTAATAGAATTTCACAAATTAAATGTTTCGTTAGAAAAAAATTGTATTAATGGTTTCACAATTTAATTGACACACACACACACACACACATATATATATATGGTCCCATTTGATATTTATATATTTCTCACAAAATATATCCGAGATTGTGTTATTCATTTTGGGGTGGTAAAGTCTCAATAAAATTATATCACTTGTCTATACTTGTTTCACTTGACATCCATGATTACATTTTAAAAAAAGTTTCAACATCATAAGACACTATCATACACACACATATATATAGACACACACACACACACTATTATTCATAATTTTTTATTATAGAATTTCACTAAGAATTGTAGACGAATAATATCTTATTAATGGTTTCACAATGTCGCATTGTCATAGACCATATCCCATTTGACTAACCAAAATTTGTTAGAATTGCAAATTTACCTTATTAATTTCAAACGATACTATAAATTATATATTTTTTCAACTGCACTTTATTTTATGGTTGTACATTATAAATTAATTTTATTGTTTCGTAGGCTTTTTTTATTTGAATGTACAATTATTTTCTATAATCAATTTGTTAAATTAAATTTTTGTCACACTTAACTTATACAATTAATTGTGTTTGTTAAAAAATCGCATGCCATTCCAAAATTAAGTATATTTCCAATGGATTATACTATTGTAGAAATTTTGCATTGCAAAAGACACCCTAAATTTATTAGTTTCATTCAAAATGCTGCAACAATTATTTGAATTTTTAGTAATTAAATATTTTTTATTGAATAAATATTTATATGTTACAATGTTGCACAGTTATTAACAAATGTTACTCAATTGTCTATATCAATGTTTCTCCATTATGAGTATGTTAATTCGTATATATGGGATAATATACTATAAAAAGTCAGCAACTGCATTAGATTTAGTAGGTTACTGCTCTAATATACTGCCGATTTTTTTTAAAGTCACCTATGGATATAATGATTGTGTCAAATGATGCGGTTTTGCAGCTTAATTCCATGCAACGCCAATGTGACGACTCGGATCTAAAAAGCTAGAATAAGTGTGGGCGGGTGCAAAGGGCACTGGCAGGCTACCTTACTGGCATAGCCAGAGTAAGTGTGGGCGGGTGCGAGGCACTGGCAGGCTACCTTACTGGTAGAGATCGGTGTCCAATCCCACATCGCTCGGGTGTGGAAGGGGGTCATGTGGTAATGGTTCAAATGTAAAGTGAGCACTCTCTTAACAACCAAGGCTTTTTCAGAGCGTTTGGCTTCAGAGTTGGAAGAACTCTGGGGTTAAGCGTGCTCTAGTGGGAGCATTCCTATGATGGGTGACCCCCTGGGAAGTCTGACCAAAAACTCCATACCGTCTGAAGTGCGGTGGCTAAATTGGAGACAATATTGGTTGGAGAGAGAGTGGGGCGTTACACCAAGGGTATTTTAGATAAAGTTATCTAAATTCAAAAACATCCACCTAAAGCAATCTATTTGAGTTGTTGCAAGATCTTTTGGCAAGACACTGAAGTGAAATAAGTGAATGTTTATATAATTGACAGACTTACTATCCAAATGAAAGTGAATTAATCCTCAAATATTTAACAATGTTCACTCTTAGAGTTTTTAAAAACAAGGTTCTTGCACATTATGTTTTGAGTCTGCAAAACATATGTAGCTTTATATATACAGGTTCTAAAGAAAAATTAGATGGGAACTGTATATCTGACAAACAGTAATAAAAAAATAAATGTATATAAAGAAGATTCGTAGTGAAATGCACTTGCACACGCATTCGCATAAAACTTTCAAGCTTACTAAGCAACCTATCAATTTCCATTCGGTGGCGGATAAAAATAATTACATAAGACATTTTCTCTTTGATTTGGATGTTCTAGCTGTAATGCTAACCGGGACAATATATGTTTTGCTGAGGAACGCCATACGTCCGAGAAAAAGGTATTATATTGTCCAAACAGTAGCTGCAATGGTATCAAACATCTTTCCTTCAACAAGCTTTTGTCATTACAAATCAGTCTCGCAACCATCAGCCTTTGACAACATACATGTGTGCCTTTTCATCTTCCAAGTAAGTTGTGTTTATATGCTTTTTCTTTCCAATGTCTACCATAAATAAGACTAAATATTGATGATGGCATATATAATGGACAAATGAGTCTATATATTATCATTTGAATTTATGTTTTCATCATGAGTGAGGAACCTATTTGCATAAACAGTTCATAATGAGTTTCAAAAATTATGAGGGTTAAAAATTTCAATTATTTATTAAACCATTGCTTTAGGATTTATTAGGTTCAGTTCTGGCAATTTATTACTCATGTTTTAATATTTATTAATAACTTGAAATTTAGCACATAACTTGTAATAGCATTATTTCATGCTAACTATGGTGTTATAGACAGAACATCAATTGTAACACAATGCCCGGTCTAGTTGTAGTACGAGCATTTGGTTTTCTCTGCGACATCAAGATATTTTCAATTTTTAATTTCCTTGATAGCCTGCATAATGTATACAAATTAATTAAAAATTCATCTTTTAATAAATTATGCCTTATGCTTGTTAAATGGGAATAACATACCTCTTCGTTAATTTTACTTTTTCCCTTTTGCTTTAAAGCTTCCACTTTGGACTTACTAAAAAAACACAAAATGAGGACCGTTATTCATATTGAAGACATTGTTAACATTTAAGTGTCAACAAAATAAAATGGCATGCATTTAACAATCTCTCAATAATAAAATAACAAAATCAAACTCACAAATAGTTCAGCCGCAGATTTGCACTCGTTTTTGCACAGTCTTGACTTTGTGAAGCTTGTACTTTGCCTTCACGGTGATGCATGTTAAAACAACAAAGCACACTTGCAGAGAATATATCTATGTATACGTTTATATATATATATGTGTGTGTGTGTGTGTGTGTGTGTGTGTGTGTGTGTGTGTGTGTATAAGAATATATATATATATATTAAGTACATTAGAAGAAAATGATGTAGTTACTATTAAAATGATGAAAATTTTGCCACACTCGCATGCATATTCAAGGCAACATGCATGCATGTCCAAGCCTCGAATGAATCCAACTTCTATCTGGAATAAGAAGTGCTGAGACACATGCTGAGGCAATGGCGAAGCAAAGAAATGCCAAGGTAGCAGCGAGTCTAAGAAGTCCGAGGCAACGTCCGAGCTAAGAAATGTGTCGGAGGAGACCGACGTGTGAAATGTCTGAGGAGAGACATAAGTGTAAATGTTTGAGGCTTAGACTGAACGGTCCAAGGATGAAATGTCCGAGGAAAATTCTTGAAATTTTTTTCCCTCGGAATACTCACGGAGCATCTGACACCTCCACCAACACTCACACTCGAAAGTTTATGTTTGGTCAAATGGGTTGACCAAGATAATTATTAGAGAGGAAACGTACGCTCATCACACAAAACAAGATACCTATCATTATCCCTTTGGGTAAGGCAGACACATGTGCTAGAGGAAAGCTCATTCAAGCAATATATTGAGAAGTGGGTTTGCGTACAATCCAAAAAGCCTTTCCCATTTTAGGTATTAGCAATTGTATTCTGGATGTCAAATATATTGTAATTTAGTTTAATGTAATCTCTATATAAAAAGAAGAAATGAAATGAAAGGTGTGCTGATATTTTTTTACACAACAAAATATATTCTCTCTTTATCTTCTTCCTCAAGCATAATTAAAAACAAAGCAAAGCAAAACCAGAGAGTTACTAACCTTTCTCTATGAGAATATCTCAGCCAAACATACAAAAATCCAATAGTTACCTCCTCCATCCATGATTGAAGCATTCAGATGTATGGTGTGGGAGAATTTAAAATGCAAAACAAACATAACAATTGTGTCCCTACAATTCAATACAAGATGCATCTCCATGACAATGGTCAATTTGTAAACAATAAATAAAGGGACATGTTTAACTAAGATATAATTTTGAATAATAACTTTACGAGTATTGATAGATATAAAATGTTACTGTTTTTATGCCACTTTTTATATTGAATTTTAGCTAGTTTAGAATTAATTGTTAATGAAAAGTACTAAAAATATTGTATTTTTCTATCTTCAGTTAAAGAAAGGCAAAAGCTGAAATTCTTGTATTTCTGCGCAATCTTTACTGAGAAAATTATATATGGAGCTACACTTTAAGATTTTTGATTCACTAGGCTTCAATTCTGTTGAGTTTCATTGAAATTGGATTGGCCAATCAATACCAGTTTGATTTACAAGATTAATATTTTCAACAGTTGCGGTAGACTTACACTCTCTTGAGAATTGGAATTTGAGTGTTTTCTAATGTCCAAATTTTGTGATTGAGATATGCCTGGAAAGCTAAGATATAAACCTAACGTTTGAAACCAAAATCAGTAAATTTTGAGTTCATTTGGTTATCCAAAGTATTCTTGAAATATGTTGACGGACACTGAAGATATAAAAGGAAAGTATTTTTGCTTACTAAGATGACACCTTTGCATGGATTGCCACATCATCACACTCCAGCCAGGTGTACAATTAGTGCCACATTATATGTCACCCGGGAAGTCAGATTATTCTAATTATATTAATTTTAATAATAATTAGGAAAATGAATTAAAATTAGAGTTAAATTGGATTCCTAAGCGGATATAGAATGTTTCCTTACCTAAGTGTGATTCAGCCTTCATGGCTACAATTCTCGACAGCACTCACTGGTGTAGTTCTTTTATTCTTTCTCACAGCAACAAAGTTAGATTCTAGGTTTTAATACAGTTTTTCAAGTATTTTTACATAAAGATATTCGGCTACACCAAGTTGAGATCAAAGGAGAAATTCGGCCAGCTTATGGAGGACTTTCAACCTTGCATCTTGAGGCATAATTTGGAGAAGTAAAGATGTGAAAGACTGTATATCAAATTCAGCAGCCATCAACCTTTGGATTTGTTTCTTTGCTCTTAATTTTCTTTGTTATTTAATCATGTTTTCTCTCAAATATTTGATGGATAGTTTTGAGAACATGTGTAACTAACTCTCTATAAGGATTATGATGTAGCCCTATTATGGCTATTTAGTTTTTAATGCATATTTTAGTTTGATTCATATTTATGGTGAATATTTCATTGTAGTTCTTAATGCTTCCATAAAAATGTAGATATATTTAGTATTATATTGGTTTAGAAATAAGAAGTATAATATGTATGGGCAATGAAATACATATTTATAGAAATATTGCATGCTTTAGTGACAACTTTGATAAGAGCTTATTGAGTTTGCATGTCTTACGGCTTAAATTTCGGTATTTAGATTAGAGATAATTAAATACCTTGTGCTTGCTAGATTAGAATGCATTGAGAAATCAACTTCTAGTCACTTGTGGTCAAAGGAGGGTTAACCTATGAATCTATTATGCATTAGGGCTAAATAGGAGTAATAGTGGTGAAGTCATAATCATTGTTTCATCAAATCTTGAACTTATTGCTTGCTGCATTGTTTAAATTTTAATATTGTTTTCTTTTAATTAATGCTTTGCCACTCAAACATACGACCAACAAACAATCTCTTTACTTTTATTAATTTAATTAACAATTGATTTATTTCAGAATTGGAGAAATTATTCCATATGGGATCGATATCGGTTTTCTCTAAGAATACCACTTTATTACTTGTTAATTTATGCACTTGCGAATTATCAATTTAAACCATAACAAGTATAGCAGTTAACATGTCCAATGTTGGAAAATTTAAATTGAATTAATTAATTTTTTTTAATTGAAATTGTCAAGGTGTCTTTTTCACAAATTAGAAGTTGCATTGTTTCTCATAGGTTGCTATTTTTTGGAAATGTACCATTTTATGTTTACACAGAAAGGCATCTTTGTGAATCAATATGTCTTTTGGTTTCATATCCTTTCAAACTCTATAAATAGATTCATCTCTATTTAGTTTTTATTAAAGCAATCAATCAAATTTATACATTCATAATATTAGAGAGTTTAATTGTTGCATATATTGTGGGGAAGTTCAAGTCAAAGTTTGTTCAATGCTTTTGATGATTTGGAGTGTTATTATTATCAAGAGAGATCGTTGTATCTTGGGAGGTGATTTCCATAAAATCATGATTACATGAGTAGGGCAAACTCATCCTAAGGACATAGAGTTCAACTCTAGTCTTGATCTATTAATTAATTTTTTTTCTACAATATCTTATATTTATTATAGTACGCTATCAATTTTCATATGTTATATTACTTGAATAAAGTTTAATTATGTTTTTATTTATATATTATTTGGTATACATTAAAATGTGGCACATAATTCGATGAAATAAAGTTAAAAAAAAAGTTGTTGTATAAAGAGATTGTTATATCAACTTGTTTCTAGAAGCTGGAGTGGCTAAGATGTCATTGCTAGAGTGCTGCAACAATATTAGCAATGATATGGATCTGTTAATGCTTATGTGTTAGTGAATGATTAGTGGTTCAGTCTAGTCATTTATTGATTTGTTGATGATCTGTCAGCGTATTCTTTTGTTTAGCAATGTATTTTGTCTTGTAAGAGAGAGAGAGGTGTGAGACTTGAAAAAGAGAGTGATGTGAAAATGATATTTTTTGTGCATCTTCTTTGGAACTTTTGTACATGATAAGAATGATGAATTCTCTTATAATTTGCATGTTTTCTCTTCTCCAACATCGATAGATTGATCAGATCTGCTTGCTTTGCCATGGATGTAGGCTACTATTAGTATCTGAACCATGTTATATGATTGTGTCCATTCTTTTCTCTCATTCACTGTTTGATTGATATTTTGAGTTTGACTCTTTTAATATTAGTTATGTTGGTATCGTGATATATTTTTTAGTTACTAAAACTCGTTACAAATTGTAATCAGAGCTTGGTTTCTTGTTTTAAATTTTAGTAGTTGTTTGATGTAATGCCTCAGCTGAAGATTATATAGATCTTATTGCTGAAATTTGTGAATAATTAGATCTAGCCATAATCTTCTAGAATAGAACCTTGGAAGTCAATAACTAAGTATGGTAGCAAAATTTGAGTAGAAATATTTATTGGTTCAAATGATTTTGGGCTGTGGAAGATGAAAATGAAGGCAATTCTTGTAAAAGAGGATCTGGCAACTGCTATTGATGATGAAGATAAATTGCTAGACACCATGAAACCAAATGAAAAGAAAGAATTAATGAACAAGGTTTTCAATTCATTAATTTTGGGTCTTGGTGATGAGTGTTAAAGGAAGTAGCAAAGGAAACATCTGCAACAGATGTTTGAAAGAAGCTAGAAAAACTATATATGGCAAAAACAATTTCAAATAGGCTCTATCTTTGGTTTTAAAATGAAAGAAAACAAGCTTCTAGGAGATAACTTGGATGACTTTAGGAGGTTAATTCAAGACCTAAAAAATGCTCAAGTTATGGTTTCATATGAGCATCAAACAGTGATTCTCTTAAACTCTTTACTGAAGGGTCATGAACATATTGTTGATACCCTTAAATATGGCATATGAACCCTTCAGCTTAAATAAGTTCTAGCTTCAATCATAAACAAAGTTATTGAGAAAATAACTTCAGATAATTCATCTAATGAAGGTGAAGAATTGTTAGTTAGAGGGAGGTACAAAACATGGTCAGGAGTTGAGAAAGCTGAAAGGAGATTTAATCCAAAGGTAGAATCAGATGCTACCACTGTAGTAAAAAAAAAAAAAAAAAAAAAAAGGAACACGTTAGAAGGTTATCTCCATAAAGGAATGAAAAGAATAAACATAAAGAAGTTGAAAGTGGTGATGCTGAGGTTGTTTCATAGGGTTATGAAAGCTCAGTTGTGTTGATAGTGACCAATAGAAATAGCTCTAGTGACTAGATATTTGATTCAGGTTGTTCCTTTCATACGAGTCCAAATAGGTCTTATTTTGAAACTTTCAAGGAACTCGAGAGTGGCAAGGTATTGATGGGAAATAGTTCAGTGTGTGACGTGGCTGGTATTGGTACAATTGAGCTCAAACTTCATGATGGATTAGTTTTTTTTTTTTTTTTTTTTTTTTTTTNTGATGGATTAGTTTTTTTTTTTTTTTTTGTATAATGACAGGTACATCATAGAACAACTTAAAAGAAATCTAATTTCTTTGGGCATGTTAGATGATAGTGGTTACAAGTAAAAATCTAATAATGGGTTCATGAATGTTCTCAAATGATCCATGGTTGTTATGAAAGTTGTTAAATAAATTGGCCTCTATGTTCTTAAAGAGACAGTTGTGGTAGACAAAGCTTTTAGCTGCTTTTAATGAAACCTTAAGTGCTACAACTATGTGGCACATGAGTTTGGGACACATAAGGGAGAAGGGGTTGTTTGGATTGAGCAAGCATAGATTACTTGGTAAAGATAAAGCTGCAAAAATGAACTTTTGTGACCATTGTTTGTATGTAAAGCATTCTACAGTGAAGTTTAATGTGGAACGAAGGAAGACTAGACTACATACATTCATATTTATGGTGTCCTGCAAGGACTAAATCAATAGGAGGTTGTAGATTTTTCTTAATCTTCATTGATGATTTTTGTAGAAGAGTTTGGGTCTATATTATCAAGTCAAAGGATGAAGTGTTTCAGAAATTCAGAGAATGCAAGACATTGATTGAAAAACAAACTAGCCATAAAAATAAGAGAATTAAAACTAACAATGGACTTGAGTTTCGCAATGAAAATTTTGACTCATTTTGTTGTGAAAAAAATTATTGGCACAAAGAAGTGACATACACACCTAAACATGGACTTGTAGAAAAAATGAATATAACCATTCTTGAAAGGGCCAGAAGTATGTTATTGAGCTCAAAGCTTCCAATCCAATTTTGGGCAAAAGATGTAAAGATATAAGTTTATTTGAAAAACAGTTGTCCATATGTCACTATTGGATTCAAAACACCAATGGACATTTGGTCAAGACAAGTGTTAGATTTGAAAAATCTGAAAGTTTTTGGATGCTTTGGTTCTGAACATGTAAATGAAGGTATACTTTAGCCAAGGTTAATTAAATGTATATTTATGGGTTATCCTTAGGGAGTCAAAGGATTCAAATTATGGAATCCTTGATAAAGTTGTGCATTGTAAGCAGAGATGCTATTTTCAGTGAATCTGAGTTAGATGGTATTATAGTTGACAAAAAAAAAAAAGATTGGAAATAATGACTCAAAAGGTGAATTTTTTGACTTGGAAACTGAAAATTCTGACACATCAGCTAGAGGGAAAATTGTATGTCCAGATTCAGAGATAACTAAAATATGATCAGAGGTACCTGTTATAGAACAAGTTGGTCAAACAACTGAAGTTTTTGATCATGAAGAAAACACAGAAGAATGTGAAGTTCTGAATGATTTGTAAGGGAAAAAGCTAAAAGAAAAAGGAAAGGCTCATGTTAAGTATTGTTATGTAGACATTATTGCATTAACCAAAAACAATTCAAGAAGCATTCGTTACAAATGATGCAAGAAAATGGAATGTTGCCATGAAGGAAGAAATGGATTTCTTGTATTAAAATCTAACTTGGCAGATTGTCAAGAAACCAGAATGTGCAAGAGTGGTATATTGCAAATGGGTATTTAGAAGCAAAGAAGGTATTCATGGAGTTGAACCAGCAGGATACAAGGCCAGATTAGTTGCCATGGGGTTCAATCAAAATGAATATCTCAACGGTTCAAAAGATGTTGGCCTATTGTTCAAAAGCGATAAAAAGAATGTAGATTGTCTTGAGGGCTTTGTGGATTCAAATTATGGAGGTGGCAGGTAAAGAAAGAAATCACTCTCTAGATATTTCTTTACTACTTGGGGAAATACTATAAGTTGGAAAACTAAACTTCAGCCAATTGTTGCTCTCTCGACTATTAAGGCAAAGTACATGGCTGCTACTAAAGCAGCCAAAGAGGCTCTTTGGTTGAAAAGTATAGTCAGTGAGCTTGATATCCTTCGAAAACAGGTAGTAGTTTACTGTGACAGTCACAATGATGTAACCTTAGCCAAAAATCATGCATATTCTGAAAAATTAAATCACATTGGGATGAGAATTCAATTTATAAGGGTATAAATGAGTTAAGTGAAGCTGACTTAAAGAAAATTGCTAGAAGTGAAAATCCAACTAATATGTTCACAAGGTCTATACCAGTAGAAAAACTCAAGCTCTGTATGAGCCTGATTAAGGTGCTTGAACAGTGGTATAACGATTTCAAGGCAAAGAGGTTTACGATTAGTCTAGTGAATTAGGTGCTAAAGTGAAGATTGTTAAAATGTGGGACATAAAAATGAAATAAAGTCAAAGAGAATGTTGTTGTATAAAGAGATTGTTATATCAACTTGTTTCTAAAAGCTGGAGTGCCTGAGGTATCATTGCTAGAGAGTTACAACAATATTAGCAATGATATGAAGCTGTTGATGTTGATGTGTTAGTGAATGAATGGTTCAGTCTAGTCATTTGTTGATTTGTTGATAATCTGCCAGTGTATTATTTGGTCTAGCAATATATTATTTTTTGTAAGAGAGAGAGAAAGAGGTGTGAGATTAAAAAAAAAAGTTCTATAAATGATGAGAAAAGTATATTTTACGTACATATTCTCTGCAACTTCTATAAATGATGAGAATGATGAATTCTCTTGTAATCCTTATGTTTTCTCTTCTCCAACATTAATAGACTGATCTAGTCTTCTTGTCTTGCCACGGATGTAAGCTACTATAAGTAGCTAAACCATGTTATATGATTGTGTCCATTTATTTTCTCACATTCACTATTTGATTGATTTTCGAGTTTGTTTCTTTTAATATTAGTTATGTTGGTATACTGATATATTCTTTAGTTATTAAAACTTGTTACAGTATAATATATAGTTTATACACACTAACTTTCTAACATCCAACGATAGGGGCAAAAAAAATCTCACTCCAATAAACCCTTGATACAAGCTATTAAGATAAAAGCAAAACCTCCAATTTAGTATAAAAAATTTAACCACACTACTTATATATAAAAGGGTATTCATTGTGTGTGTGTGTGTGCAATGTTTGTGGTAGATTGAGAATAAGTTGCTTACATCATAAACCTTCTAGATTCGTGTGGTTTTTGAGAATATAAATTTAGAAGAAGTTTTAAAGTTGAGGTAGTGCTAATACTTTTCTTATGCAGCTAAGTTTTAGCAAGTGTCTGGAAATGTAAACTATAGCTAAGCATGTGTACTTGTTCATGAACAAAAAAATTCAATTTAAGCATTATTACCTTTTTTTAAATGTCACTAGTGTTTGTCAGAGAAGTACAATTTAGGACTAATACATCTAGTTGCTGCAATCTTTTACTATTTATAGGGTTACCATCAATTATCCAATTTGATAGGTATTAATCAATAGGGATTAGCAAAAACACTGAACATTTGAAAAATTATTTCCTAATAAAATCATAAAAAATTTAGATTAGAAGAAACCTCCAACGCTTTCAAAATCTACAACCCCAAGAAGTTGTTCCTTCCACCTCTTCAAAATCTCGTCTTCATGTATTAACGAAGCAAAGTCCCAAAACAACAAACATTTTACAAAATTTTATACGGAAAAGTAGCAAACTTAAAATGTTTTGACATTTTTAACTTGAAGAAAGAAAAACCTTATATTTCTCAATTTGTCCTTTAAGGGTATATTGATGACCCACCTATAATTTGTTCACATCATCATCTTCTTCCTCCTGATCAATTGCATACAAAGAACCCTCACCCATTTATATTCCTACTTTATCTCCTCCCTCATTGCCACCACGAACACCATATTTATTTGCTTGAACCGTTTCATTTTTACTCTTTTCTCCTCTTCCATTTTTGTTGTTGTCGTCAAACCCTATATTCTTGGTCCTTGAAACAACCTCAGCACACAAAAATAGTCAACTCTTCAACAGTCACAATGGGACAAGATTTATCAGTGACCAATATTCTATAGGTAAATAAAAATGACCAAAAACCAAGAAAGCCAAGAAAACAACAATAACAAAGAGTTTTGTTCTATGATACCAACAAAAATGCCATTGTTGAAAACCAAGAAAACAACAATAACTATGATAATGGAGATGGTTGTAAAAGAATAAAGAAAAGTACCTTTGAGAGTGTCTTGTTCCATATGGTGACCTTGAAGCCACTGTTGACAAAATTCACAAATATAGCCTTCCTTGTTATTCCTAACCTTAAAAACTCAATCTCCATTTTCTATCTCTCTTTTTATCTCTTTGCAATTAACACCTTCACTGCATAATACAAGAACTTATTTCTTCTATATTGTTATAATCCTATACTATATTTATTTATTCCTTTTCTTTTCCAAGAACAACAATTCACATAAATAGTACATCAAAAATCAAAATTATCTTTAGACAAGCTTGAATTGGATTACAGTTTTGTGAGAACACCACACGGGTCGTCTCCAACCCAAGTATAGACCACTGTCCACCAAAACAAGCTTTAATCTAGCTCAATGCTTTTTTTGGAAAAAAATAATATCAAAATCCAAAAAAAAAAAAACTACCCAAGTATAGATTTGAGTAAACAAAACATGATTAAGGGTTTTAGCTTTGAGAAGTAGAGAAAGAGTGAGGATCACACATAAAGCTAGAATTGGAAAGTGTAAAAAAACTATTGTTGGTGGCAGGTACAAATCTATGGGCCATAAATTGAGGAAAAAAAAAACAGAATGGGTTTTCAAGGAGTAGAGTTTTGTTTGTATTGACTATATATGTATAGTGTGTTTGTGTATGAGAGAGACAGTTAGAAAGAAATTTATGGAAATTGAGTCAATAATTAGAGGGAAAATGGGAGAATAATTGTACCAAACCAAAAGGCAGCGATCTAGACGTAGTTAACTCAGATGGTAGAGGAAAAGAAGTGTAGCAATGGTGTAGAATAAAATCGTTGTTATGGAGTGGAGGAGTTTCTCTCGTTTTTCACTTGCAACGCCAATACATGCAGTTTTCGTTTTTACTTATCTTTCTTTTTATCTCTCTAAAGATTTTGAAAAAATGGAAAACAAAAATAAATGAGAAGAGGCGAGAATTTAGAGATTGAAAAATTATAGAAAATTTTTAAATTTTGTAATCTAAAAACTATTTCTGAGTCTGATTCATCTAGAAAAGTAAATATACATTCAATATTGAATTACTTTCTAATTCTTATTAACACATATCAGATTTGAGAATCATTTCTATAAGACAAAAAATTTCGATTTTTTTGACTTTTCGATCCTTAAAATCATTTGCTCTCCATTTTTTTTCAATTTTTTTGTTGTCTCAAACCTTTTAGTGAGAGAAAGAGAATGATAGAGCGAAAAAAAGAAACGAAGATACCAATATTGGCGTTGCACATGGAAGAAAAAATGTCATTTAATAGTTAATGAAGATAAATGGTACTGTAGCAACGATTAGAGTTTATAGGAATAATGACCTTCAATTTTAAAAATTGAGAAAGTAAATGGTTACTGAGGACACACATAGTAATAAAAAGAAAAAAAGAAAATGAGACACATAAAGTTATGCAACATTAATATAGTAAAACACTAATTGGCTATGCAATAAATTTGTTATAAGGTCCTCAAATTTTATTTTATCCTTATGTATATATCCAATCATTATTATAGATGATTATTATAGAAATTGTAAAGATGACGTTACAGAATAGTTGTATGTAAGGGTGGGCGCGGTCTGGTTTGGTCTGATTTTTTATAAAAATTCAGACCAAACCATAGATGGCGGTTTAGCTTAACAACAAACCAAACCAAACCATTAAGACTATTCAAACCAAACCAAACCAAACCTTTCATAAACGGTTTGGTCTGGTTTGGTTTAACGGTTTAGACTGCGACATTTAATTTTATAGTCCAAAATAACTGCAAGACTAAAATTTAATTTTGTAGTTCAAAATTTAAACTAATTTTAATATTACAATACTAAATTCAAATTAAAAATATTACAATTCAAAATCTAAATTAAAATAATGTATTACAATCTAAACTAAAAATTAACAATTAAAAATATATATTAGTTATATATATATATATTATTAATAATAAAAAATATTATAAATGTATATAATATTAAGTGCGGTTTGCGGTTTGGTCTGGTCCAAAAATTATCCAAACCGCAAACCAAACCATTAATGACGGTTTTTTAACATAGTAAACCAAACCAAACCATTATCTTCTACAAACCAAACCAAACCAAACCAAAAGCAACAGTTTAGTTCGGTTTGAACGGTTTGGTTCGGTTTTGCCCACCCCTAGTTGTATGCAATTATTTCTGAAAAGGACGATTTTTTTTTTTTAAATTAACGTTTTAATTACTTTCATCTCGAAAATCATCTCAAGATAAAAACACGTTTTTATCTGTATCGTTTTCTTGAAATACTTATTCCAAAACCAGTAGAGCCAGAGCCACTCCTCCAATGTAAAAGCAGTTTCACACTCTCAGTTGCAGTTTAAAATTCACAAGTTGTCCATGAGAGCTTATTTCCCTTGTAGGATAATGGAATGGCAAGGCATGAACTGGTCAAGCAACTTGTTGGCGACCTCTCTTTCATTGACTCCTCACCCTTTGCCAAGCTCTTGGATTCTTGCGTCCGTGCAAAGTCTGCACACAATGCACGCCGTATCCATGCCCGTATCATCAAGACCCCGTTTTCCTCAGAAATTTTTATACAGAATAGGCTTATTGATGTTTATGGTAAATGCGGATGCTTGGATGATGCACGGAAGGTGTATGATAAAATGCCTGAGAAGAATGTCTTTAGTGGGAACTCCATTATAACTGTGTTAACAAAATTGGGTTTTCTTGACGAGGCTGTGCAGATTTTTGAATCAATGCCCAAACATGATCAATGCTCGTGGAATTCATTGGTCTCAGGATTTTCACAACATGATCACTTTGAAGAAGCTTTGGAATGTCTTGTTGAGATGCATAGAGAAGATTTTGTAGTCAATGACTACACATTCGGTAGTGCTCTTAGTGCTTGCTCAGGGTTGAGAGATTTAAAAATGGGTACCCAAATCCATGCTTTAATATCGAAATCTCGCTACTCAGTTCATGTTTATATGGGATCTGCCTTAATTGACATGTACTCTAAATGCGGTAGTACAGCTTGTGCACAAAGAGTTTTTGATTGGATGAATGAGAGGAACATTGTTTCTTGGAACAGCTTGATTAGTTGTTATGAGCAGAATGGTCCAGCAAGAACAGCTTTAGAAGTTTTTGGGAAGATGATGGATTTTGGATTTGAACCGGATGAGGTCACACTGGCCAGTGTGGTAAGTGCATGTGCAAGCATGTTGGCAATAAAAGAAGGTCTGCAAATTCATGCCCGTGTTATGAAATGTGATAAGTTCAGAGATGATCTCATTTTAGGCAATGCAATGGTTGATATGTATGCGAAATGTAGTAGAATTAATGAAGCCAGATTGGTTTTCGATAGGATGCCAATTAGGAATTTGGTCTCGGAAACCTCCATGGTAAGTGGTTATGCCAAGGCAGCAAGTGTGAAAAATGCAAGGTTAATGTTTACAAAGATGATAGAGAGAAATATAGTGTCTTGGAATGCACTTATTTCAGGGTACACACAAGTTGGGGAAAACGAAGAGGCACTTGCACTCTTCATCCTCTTGAAAAGAGAATCTGTTTGGCCAACCCACTACTCGTTTGGGAATCTCCTCAATGCTTGTGCAAATCTTGCTGAGCTGCAGCTTGGCAAGCAGGCTCACACACATGTCTTGAAACATGGATTTCGTTTCCAGATTGGGGAAGAGCCTGATGTCTTCGTTGGGAATTCTCTAATTGATATGTACATGAAATGTGGATCAGTTGAAGATGCATATAGGGTTTTTGAAAATATGGTTGAAAGAGATTGTGTCTCATGGAATTGTATGATAGTTGGGTATGCACAAAATGGTCATGGAACTGAAGCTCTTGCAATATTCAGAAACATGTTAGCATCAGGGGAGCACCCAGATCATGTGACCATGATAGGTGTCCTATGTGCCTGTAGCCATGCGGGACTGGTTGAAGAGGGGTGGCACTTTTTCCTCTCAATGACGGAGGAGTATTGTTTGGTACCATTGAAGGACCACTATACATGTATGGTTGATATACTTGGTCGAGCTGGTTGCCTTGATGAAGCAAAGAATTTAATAGATGCAATGCCAATGCAGCCTGATGATGTTGTCTGGGGGTCTTTGCTAGCTGCATGTAAAGTTCACCGTAACATTACCTTAGGGAAGTATGTGGCAGAGAAACTCTTAGAAATCGAGCCTAAGAACTCTGGACCTTATGTTCTTCTCTCAAACATGTATGCTGAGCTTGGAAGATGGGGTGATGTTGTTAGAGTAAGGAAGCGGATGAGACAACAAGGAATTATCAAGCAGCCAGGTTGCAGTTGGATTGAAATACAAGGGTGCGTAAATGTTTTCATGGTCAAAGATAAGAGGCATCCCAGAAAGAAAGAAATCTATTTACTTCTCAAGTCACTCGTGCAACAGATGAAGCGAGCTGGGTACATCCCGGATGCTTTCGATCATGAGGCTTACGAGGAACATGGTGACTCTGAATATAATGCATGCTACACAATGGATACGCCACAATATACTGTTGCTGGATAGTTTCTTGACAATGTGGTATTTGTATCATTTTTCTTTCATACTGTCTTAACCAGTACTTAATCGCATTTCTCTCCACTTTGGGATCACACAGTTAGAAATACAATTTCTGAAACATCCTCTCTATATTATATTCTATGAGTAGCATATTGTAACCATATTGACTCAAACAATTGGTATTAAAGTTTTGTTGTTTATTTTACCTACCTACCTGTAGTAACCCTGGTCTTCTCCAATTGATAAAGTGAAATTTTGTTGATATGGCTGGCTTTCTGGTAGTTAGACATGCTGCATTATTCAAAACTGTTTTGCCAATGATAGTTTGAAACCAATTGCATGAGCAAATGACAGATTTGCCGAATGTTAGAATCACATGCTTGCTTAACATGTTAATAGCTATCTGGTTGAAGTATCTGCAATGATTTCCACTTCAGGGTGATTCCATTTGGCTATAAGACTCCATTTTACCTATTGAAAGAACTAAGTTGCCCCACTAATAATAATAATAATAATAAATAAATAAAACATCTTGTAAGATGTTAAAAATGCCTCAAAATGCTTTATCATCACAATGGGACTTTCTGGCACAATAAAATAATTAAAAAAAAAATGAGGAAGAACATTTTTAGAAATGAGAGAGAGAGGAGATTCACATACTTTGAGATATATATATATATATATATATATATATATATATATCTCAAAGTATGTGAATCTCCTCTCTCTCTCATTTCTAAAAATGTTCTTCNTTTTTTTGTCCATTCATTTTCTATTAATATGATATTTCTTTTGGATGCTAATGCTATAGTAAGTAAATTCCAAAGACATGTGAATCACCATCTAAGACACACGTGAGAGAGAGAGAGGGGAAAAACAAAAAACAGAGTAGTTTCAAACTTGTAATTTTCTAAAGAAGGGCATCCTTTAATCCCCTCTGAGTGCATCTAAATCTAAGAATCACATAAGAAATAAACCTGTAAACCAAAATGAATGACACCATGACCATCAAATTCCTCCACCTGCTTTCTTCCCCGTATCCTTCTTCTCTAAGAATATCTTCCCCTGTAACCATACATTTCCCGAACAAGTACTCCAAGCACTTCCCTGACTTTGAAAACTCATTTATCAGGAACCCTTCAAATGGATACTTAAACAGAGATAAATAATGCATGAAAATCCAGTACTTTGGAATTCCATGCTTCGATATGAAGTAGCCAGAGAACAGAAAGAAAGATCCCATAACACCAGCAATAATGGAGTTCCCAACTATGAAATTAGGCACTAAAGCACTGAAACATACCACAACTGAGTTTGCTGTGTATAATATCAACCAGATTAACAGCAAGAAATGCAGGAATGCCATGAAATTGCGGTTCAATCCAACGAGCCAGTACAGCGGAACTGTGAATAAGACTGCCAGAATGAGCAGAAATGGCAAATAAACTATTCCATTAGCAATGGCATATGAAGAAACTCTGTAGCTTCCACAGGCTGTCTCTTTCATCAGAATCTCTCTCTCTTGGAGAAAGATCGGTAAAGCTTCTGTAGTGCAGGATAACAGAAAAGTTAGAATGAAAGCAAACAGACCAACCCTTTCTTCAGCTCCAGTTAAATCATCCTTGAGATCGTAGAAGATAGACCCCAAGACGAGCCCTGAGATTAACATCTGGATTGTCCTGCAAGCAAAAAGCTCTTTGGTCCTGAAAATGTTCTTGGAGAATCTATGAGTGAGAATCACTGTCTCTTTCAGCCTTGAATTTGCGAAATCTTGACGAAAATCGATTCCCGAACCAATGGCTAATTCTTCATCGATGGCCTTGGATTGATGGAAGAGCTGCTGCAGAGTGAACTTGTCTCCTTTCATGTGCTGTGTTGCAGAGTGAAGAGCTTGCTGAGATTGCTGAATGGTTTCGATGGAGTCGATGGCGAACTCGACGACATTGACATGAAGAGGAAGCTCCAAACCCATCAGTCTAAGATTCAAACCCAGCTGATCCACTGTTCCACGGTGCAAAACAGAGCCGTTTGCCAGCAAAAGAATCGAATTGAAGAGCTTCACGATCCTAAACCCGGGTTGGTGAATGCTGAGAATTATAGTTCGGCCTCTGGTTTCTGCCATGGTTTTAAGCAAGTCTATGATCTGGAGCGCTGAAGTGCTGTCGAGCCCCGAAGTCGGCTCGTCGAGAATTAGAACTTTGGGATCGTGAATGACATCCACGCCGATGGAAACTCGCCGCCTTTCTCCGCCGGAGATGCCTCGGACTCTTTCGTCCCCGACACGAGCTCCGGCGACGTGGGTGAGGCCGAGTTCTTCCATCGCAGACTTAACCTTGGAGCTGAGCTGGTGGGGAGGAGTCCTCAGCCTTAGCTTGGCGCTGAACATGAGTGTCTCTTCCACTGTGAGCAGAGGAAACAGAGTGTCTCTCTGTGTGACATAGCCACAGGTCTTGCTGAACTCAGCTTTGTTTATTGGGTTTTCGTTGACAAAGATTGAACCGCTTTGCGGAGTGAGCTTCCCTGCTAGGACTTCGAGCAGAGATGATTTCCCTGCTCCGCTAGGACCGACAATGGCGAGGATTTCCCATGGTTTTGCTCTGCAGCTCACGTCATTTAGGACATGCCTGACTCCATGGCTGAAGCCCGGTGGTGGTTTTTCTAGTTTTGGATCAAGTTTTGAAGCTTGCTCATGATGATGATCTTCTGGCTCTGGATCGACTGCGTGGTGACTGTGGAGGTGGAATTGCTCTTTGGTGAAGATCTTGAAAGGGTTTTGATCTCTGTTTTTGGTGTGGATTTTGTAATTGATTCCGATTGCTTCAATCTCACAGCCTTGTTTCTTCATTGAAGAAGCTGTATCTATTTCTGCGTTTTTCATTTACTTGCTCATGACCTCTCTCTCTCTCTCTCTCAAGCTAAGCTAGCTCTTGGGTAGCAAATAAGGAGTACTAGTACTGCCCTTTTATTTGTGTCTTTTTAATATTATATATATATTGGGATATAGTAATTTATTAAATCGATGGCACTGAGCTCAAGTCAAATTTCCAACCTGTGAAACTATGAGTGGGTGGTATATATATGCAAAGGGATTAAGAGGAAAAGCAATGAGTCTTACGTCCTCAAACTTGTATACATAGTTCACGTGCACATGCTGTTGCTATTCTGTCATGGAGGATTGCATACTTCACGTGGTATCTCTTGGTTTCTCGTTGTATAAGTTTGCTGGTTTCCCAATATCTATTCAAATGCATATCTACATGTATATATATATTATGCATTTATTTATGTGTGTGTGTGTGTGTGTGTGTGTGTGTGTGTGTGTGTGTGTGTGTGTGTGTGTGTGTGTGTGTGTGTGTATGTATGTATGTATGTATGTATGTATGTATGTATGTATGTATGTACGTACGTACGTACGTACGAACGAGGAGCATATATTTTGTTCTCCCAGAAAGTCTTCATCATAAGGTCAATTATAATTGGATAAAAGGGTTTTTGGTTTCCATATTGGAGCCTATTTTGCATGTATCTATTATTAGTAACACATGCATCATTAATAATTTACTATTAGGATGTCCGTATACAGTTTCATCGTAAAGTCTAGACAATAATATATATATATATATATATATAGAAAAATGATATGAAATATACTTTGTGCCTGACATATGGATATTATTACTTTTATCCTGACTTTTTATTTATTTATTTTTTTTTTATAGTATTTGAAACTGTTAAATCTAAAAATATAAAAAAAAAAATTATTATATAAAATACAACAACTATGTATGTTATAATATTTTATATTTTTTAGATTTTAAATTTATAATATATAGAAATATTTTGTTTAAAATCATTCAGAAAAAAATAAAAAAAATAAAAATCCTCATGTTTACTTGTTTTAGATCATGTATTTATATATGAAAATTCTGCTATCATTACAAAGACTATATAGATAATAGTTGTTCTATATGCATTCAGGGATCGATATTTACATGTTAAATAATTATGAGATAAAAACAAATAGGTTTGATAATGTCATTATCTTTTACACAATTTAGACACTTTTTAGCAATTTGGAATTACATGCAGTATACGTAGACGTAGTAGATTCGAGGGAAATGGACCAAACAAAAGCAGTGGCCCCCTTCGTTACTCAATTTGTGGCTGAAATTACACTACATTTTGGGTGGTCGAAACCAACCACACCTTTGAATTCTTGGCAAACTTTTTATGCCCTTTGCTTCGTTTTTTTGTCCTCTTATCTATGCCTTGGAGATTACACGTCGTTCAAGGCTATAATGATGTTTCAAGTTTTAAGTTTTTTGGCTCCTAAATAATACTGTTCGCTTTTTCTTACGTCCAATTAGTTTTTCCATTAATATTTAGTATATTTAAAAATTAATTAATTTATATATAAATATCTATAATTATTTATACATTTAATATCTTTTAAATTAAAAACAAAATTATACATTTATGACAAATTCAGTAACTTTTAACTTTCAAAATTATTTTTTTTTTATTTTTTTATTGTACCACAAATTAAAAAATATAAAAATATATATATAATTTATTTATAAGTTTTTTTTAATTTTTTATATAATTAAAATAAATAATTGAACAAAAATATAATTTTTTTTAATTTAAAAAATATCAACTGTACACATTTACTCCCTGCTATGTAGATCAATATTTTCTAAAACAACAGTCTGATATATATATATATATATATATAATGATTCTCTTATTTAAGACATTTTTTTACTAGAAATAGACTGGAGAAGAAAAAATCTTATACATACATGGCGAGTATAAGAGAATATGTACACAAGCAATCATGTAAATATGTCTTACATGTCAAATATTAAAAGTATCGAATCAATTAATAATTTAAAATTCTAATTTTAATAAAATGAGCAATTGAGCACTATATTTCCAATATATATTTATATATATAAGAATATACAGTGATGTGATCCTCCTTTCAATTCAAGTAACATGATTAAAAAAGACGAGGCGGGGTATAATAATATTTTATATGTGGATGAGAGGGCATGCAAGAGAGGATGTTTCTAGCGGTATCATAATTTTCTTTGCAACAGTGTTATATATAAATATATGTAGTTTTGTCCGGATGCGTTAGTTTGATGTCAAACATGTAGCACCCGTGAACTCTGCGAGCGGTCAATCAGGACCCTCTGCCAACCCCACAAGCTACCAGCTGTCCCAACCAGTGGACACTTACCAATGCATTTACATTTGCAAATTCAATTTCATTTGGATATTGCGTAGTGCATGAGCCTCTCTGTCTCCCCTCTTTTCTCATTAATCTTTGTGAGATTTCTTTATTTTTTCATCCATCTCATAAATAATGTCAAACGCTTGCATGAAGAAGATGATGGCGATGGCTCGAAGATCATTTGTCTTTGAAATTGTATTCTTCGTTAGGTAATGTGGTGCAATCCCCATTGCATATAAAATGACTTAAAAATCCATAATGTAATTGCTATTACTTAGTTATTAAACTTGGAGCTTTCTTGCTAACCTTTACGGCGTCATGTACGTGGTATGGTGTTGATTTTTTTTTTTTTTTATTAGATTGAGTATGATACCGTAATTTCAAAAATTTGTTCAAATTAGTCCATTTTCGTTAGAATTTTGTTAAGTATTTCAATTATTACAAATTTTAAAAAATAATAAAAAACATAAAAATCAACCAAATCAAACATAATTGGTAGTTCCTTTCAATTTGATTTTTGTAAAAAAAAAAAAACAAAACAAAAAAAAACGTAAAATATGTTTGAATTTAAAATTGAAATTTAACCACCCCCATCTTAAAATATCGACGTTTTATCATTTTGGGCCATTTGATTCTTTTGTACCGTTTTGGTACTGTTTTTATACACCTAGGAAGGAAAAACAAGGAGGAGATATATTTTAGATATCAAAGGTTTAATTCCCTTTTCTATTTGGGTTTATATATCTGTAGGTGTATATAATATATATATATATAATACATATGATATTGAGCAGCTGAATTCGTTAGGACCTCAAAGTCATTTCCATGATGAGGCATGAATCATACACCGATCCAGAATTTTTTTTTTGTTTTGATATGAGAAATTGGGGTTGCGACCATAGGGAAAAGAGAATTAGTATATCTGTTGGCTCTTGTTATGAATGTACGTACAGCTTGATATGTACCTTACATAACATTGGTTTTTTCTTCCATTTCTTTAGTGATAGAATCAGACAGCAAAGTAAATATCTCACAGTCATATATATAGCCTTTGGTTTTAAGACTACTGGTTGGATTGCCACCAACCACTACTCTAGGTCAACATATTGTAAATTATTATTGTTATTTTATACATTAATTCCAAATCATAATAATTGCTCGACTAAAACACAAGATGACTTACTGATTATTTGTTTATTAATCCTTCAATATCACCAAAGTATATAAATATTGCATATATATATATATATAATAATGTTATTATCAAGACGTTTTGACCAACTGTCATTAAAAATACTTTTAGTGACAAAGCTGAAGGTACTGTCACTAAATAGTTTGTTTTTTATGATGAAAAATTTTAGGTTTATTTTTAAAAATTTATTTTAATGATAATTCTGATGAAACTTTAATCACGCCGTCGTGATAATAGCATCTCTTTGTATCCATATATACACTCCACCTTCTCTCCATGCATTTATTAGAATAATTAATATTGATTTTTTAGAAAACTATATTTTACATTATAATGGACAGTATAATGACCTAGAAAGTGTTGTATATGACAAATAATAGATTAGGATAGAATATTATGTAAGATTGATCTAGTGGTAAGCCTTGTATATCACATTATACGCTACGACACAAAAGGGTCATAAACGACGTCCTTCAATTTCATATAAGCGTTGATTTTTCAAGGTTACCAACAGTTATTTTCTAAAATGATAGATTGAAAATTTAAGATGTATAAAAACGACAAACCGTCATTTATAAAAAAATAACAACGATGGACCATTTGTATAAAAATGTCGATTCCAGCTAAGAACCATCGGTTTTATATGTAGTTGAAACATGGACATCAACTATATACTTCGATCGTAAGGAACTGACATTTTTGTTGGACGGTTATAAACGTTGGTCAGCCAAGGAACCAACGTTTATGTGGTGATCTGACAACATAGATGACACATGTCATGATCAGCCTACACACACGTTGGTTCGTTTGACATCGATGTTAATGATTGAGCATATATACATCGATTCTTCAAAGGAATCGACGTTAATGTTTATTGTCCACATGGGAAGACACGTGGCAGGATCAAGGCAACAAATACGTCGATTTTTAGCAATGACCGTCATTTATGTGATTGGTGGACTCATGGAAACCGACGTATAAGATAAGCTACCACATGACAACGAACTTATGTATAAACGATAAGCCAAAACAGGCCCGATGTTTTTGGTTCAAATTTTGGAGGTTTAGGTGTCTCTCTCTTTCATTTTCCTTCTCTTTTCCACTGAACTTGTGTATAAACGACGGGCCAAAGCCAGACTTGATGTTTTTGCTTCAAATTTTGGAGGTTTAGGCACCTCCCTCCTTCATTTTCTTTCACTTTTTCACTGAACTTGTGTTTAAGCAATGGGCCTAAGCCAGGCCCGGCATTTTTGCTTCAAATTTTGGAGATTTATGCACTTTCCTCTTTCATTTTTCCCCACTTTTCCATTGAAACTCATTTTCCTTTGCTGCAAACTGATTTGTGAAGGTCTCTTTGCTCAATTTTTCATTGGAATTTGCAATATCTTTACCGGAAAATTTAAGGTAAGTATACAATAACTTTTTTATGTCGTTTTCGTAATATGTTTTTTTTTTTTGTGAACTTGTATTTGGGTATTTGTAAAATGCCGAAAAGTTGGGCTTGAGTGGGTTTATTTGATTGGTTTTTTCTTGGTAATGGGGTTTTTGTATTTGTTTCAACTTGCATTTGTGGGTTTTTGCTCGGTATTGATTGCATGTTAATGGGTATTGTGATTTAACCCACGAATGGGTTTTCTTGTGCAAGTTTTGGCTCAGTAATGATGTTTTTGATATGAATAAACTTAAAGATTGTATTAATGTGAGTTTACATGTATGGATGTCAATAATGTTTAATAAATATTGTTGTTTGTATAACTTAATCAAAGTAACAATTATTGTTTATATATATGTTTATTTAATGGTGATTATTATTTTTAATTAAAAATTAAATATATTAAATATAAAAACTGCATGTTTTATTAAATCCAATTTGGGAAAAAAAAACCTACTATAAAACAACGGTTCAATTTAAAGAACCATCGCATATAGACAAAATCCATATGGCACTCACTGCCACGTGGTTACACTAAAACGACGCTTACCATGTGAACAATCTGCCACGTCATCATTTTAAATGATGGTTTTGAGGAGGAACCGTCATTTGTACGGTTTGCCACGTGTCTTTCACGTGACATTCAATGTCATCAAATAGGTACTAAAATAAAGGTTTCATCATGTAAAAACATTGATTACAAACTGTCGTTTATATTGAGGACTTTATACGACGCCGAGTTAGATGATGATTTGAGTTTGTTGTTTTAAAGGTTTAAAATGTCAATTTCTACCCGACATTTATAACCCTTACTTTTAGTGGTGATTAGAGGTTGTGGGTTAAGAATCCTAAATTTTTTGGTTCTTAATATTTTCCAAATGACATGGCAAATAACGGCTTTATTACTTCACAATCGATCTATATAATTGTTGGCTATCTAAATAAATAAATAAATAATTTAAATAATGATGAAAATGATCCTAGGAAATGGAATTGCGACTTTTTTTTTTTTTTTTTTTTTTTGATGATACAAATTTTAAATGAAGATTCTTTATATAGTTAAGTATCACATCGACCTAATAATTTTAGCTTTTGGATCTTTCATTTTTATTAGCTTTTGGATCTCATCAAATGTTAAAATTTTAGATTCATTTATTGACCAAATATTTCATGCTAAATCACTATTTGGACAAAATGAACCTTGTAGGAACCCAAATGACCATAAATAAACTTTATAATTAATTTAATTTCTTAAAGCAATCCAAAAGCTGAAAAAAGAAATTGTGATGGTAACATTTAAACATACACAATGGATGATGAAATGAATCTATGGCTTCTAATGGTTAATGGGATTTGGTTAAGTTATTAGAGGGTTGCAAACCAATAGGATGTAAATGAGTTTATAAGACAAAGGAAAACTCCAATAGTCGAATTAAGAGATATGGCTAGATTAGTTGCCAAAAGATATGGCCAAAAAGAGAGAATTGATTATAGAGAAACTTTATCTCCTGTAAGCAAAGGATTCTTTCATAATCATTATGGTTATAATATCACATTTTGATTTGGAGTTGCATCAAATTGATGTCAAGACTGCTTTCCCAAACAGAGATTTATATGAAGATGTGTATTTTTCAACCTATTACTTTTAAAGAAATAATGAATGAGAATTTGTTTGTGTGCTTAAAAAATCTATTTTTCGCCTATTTATAGTCTTATGTAAGATTCAAGGCAGTGGTATCTTAATTTCAATAAAGTTGCTTCCAGAAAAGGCTTCAAATAGTTTGTTGTTCATCTGTTGTGTGTGTGTGTGTGTGAATATCAATGGGAGCAACTTCATGTCTATGGTATGGTATGTTAATGATGTACGATTATACCGATCAATTGCTAAGACAAAACAAAGATATGTATCCCAAAATAAGAGTTGAAAATGACAAGTAATATGTATACTCAAGATTACACACCATTGGACTAGAGGTGTAAAACGGATCTGGCAGCACGAGAAAGAGCACAACACAGCTAGATACAAATCATGCCTCGCAAAGCACAAAACATATAATGATGGTGCTTGGAATACTCATGGACTAGGCATCCAGCCCATCATAGGCTAGATATGTGGTACGAGCCCATAGCACTACTAGCATGAATGATTGGTAAACACATTAATTATATTAATTTACTTTATATTTTCATTATTTTGTATAATTTTAAGTTAATCAATATAATACTTTATTAAGTTAATATTCAATTAAAATTTAAACTTTTTAATTAATTGTTCATTATCATATTTTATATTTTTTTTTGCTTTAAAATTTTATAATTAATTAATTATGATATTTTTCTCTTTCCTGTAAGTATTAATTGCCTAATAAATCATCAAATAAATTAGTTGTAATATATTTAAGTTATTTGTTATATATACTTTTATAATGTATTAATGAAATAAATAAAAATTTAAATATGTTTGTTCAATATAAATGGGTCACCACGAATATATCAGCACGAACATTGTATGTCACGATAAAAAAATGAATGACACAAACACAACACAATAAGTACACAAATGTACTAGCATTTAATTGGGCCTTGCCACCACAGCGCAACCCATTTGACACATTTACATTGGACATTGTTTATGTTGTGGGTTTATTCTGGTAAATATTTGAATAGTCCCAGTTGTTTGTATTATGAAACAATCATATTTGTTTTGAGATCTATGTTCCATTACTTTGATGTAGTAGGGTATTGTTATATTGATCATGGTGGATGTCTAGATGTTTAAAAATCATTTTGTTGTATCATTCTGTCTCCTTGTGAGATTTTTATTTTCTACTTTCTTCTTTTTTTTTTTTTTCTTTTTTAAACTTGTTGATGAGTTATTATGGTACCTATAAAATTTTAATATAAAAAACCATATAAAAAATTCAAAATATATATAATTATCACATGCAAAGCATGCGTAGAAAACTAGTATATATATATATATGAACAAACTTTTTAATCAATTATCTATATGCTTGACCTAATAGTAAAACTACTAAAAATACACTTTCAAGTTTTGGGTTCGACTAAGTCTAGGTGAAATCCCCTCCAACTTTAATAGTAACTATGCAAGTGATAGATTGTCATTTATAAATTTTACTTTCAAAAAATTAGAAAAGTTTGATATAGCCAATGAATATCAATTCTCTACTCTAAAACTAAATGCATTTCTATTTCAAGGTGTATCCATGAATTTCCAATATTTTCATATTCTAGCCCTTCAAGTATCGCTTGGTTGGATTAAAAAATAGAAAATGACTATAATTACCATTGGAACGAAGCATTAAAGAATGGAATGATCAATGAAATTAATTATGTTGTTTGTAATGGAAAACCAGTAGTTGGCACATTGGACATCTTTCCACTCTTGATATCTCTCCAATGGTTTTATATTAAGGTTAATTTGTATGTATTTGGAAGGTTTTGAGATCCATCTCAGATCTGACCTATTTCATTATGAAGTCCTTGCATTATTTGTTAAAAAGTTTTAAAACAATAGGAAAATTAATAAGGTATTTTTTGCGAATTTTCATTGTTTTGGCCAATTAATGAAAAAAGGTCACGTTTTTTTTTCTAATGGTTTATGGCCACCAGTTCAGCAGCCCTCATTATAAAAAAAAATCATTTTATCTCTCTTCTTTCACACATCCCTAAGATTTCTGCAACTTTTTTTCTCTATTTCTTTTTTTCATTTTTCTGCATCTTTTCCTCACTCTTTTTTTTTTCTTCCAAACACCCATTCAAAGTTGTCAAAAATTGGAAAATTTTTGAAATCTTCATCTTTTATCCATACCTATATATTTTGGAAGCTTTTTGGATGAAACAAACATGGAAAAAAGTGGACAAAAAAAAAGATTAAAGTTAAAGACGACCATCCCCACCCTATAAAAGTCGTTTATTGGGCAGTGTGTTTAATTTAATGATGGAGATTAAATATATAAAGCGGATTGTACAATTACATGGCTAGCCAACCCTTACCTGCCTTTCAGTTACACAGCCCGCCCTACATTGGGAGAGTTTATAATTATTTTATTATTGTTCATGTACATAATTATGTCCCATATTTATTTTCTTTAATTACCTATGTAGTTCCCAAAGATTATATGTACTATTTGTTAGCTAAACTGCATCCAACCCATTTATATCATTTATTAAAAAATTTGAAAAATCATTAATTACAAAAGTCTTTTCAACTTCTAACCATATATAATTATTATATATTTAATGATTACAAACGACTATAATGATTACATATTCATTGTTTCTAATTCTCACCTTGCCCGTGGAAAAACACAGAGCCAATACTATCCATACCATGAAAAGACTTCTCGCCTTCCAAAGGCAATGTGCATGTTTCCAAAAGGTATTTCCCTGAATATGAAAATATTCTTTCCACATTGACCTTATAAATACATCCACCAAACTTGAGTTTCAAACAAACTCATTTCTCAAATCCCCAATTCAATTTCAATCTCATGGCAGACAATCGTAAATGCAAAGTGGTGGTTCTATTGGATAGTTCTCCACATAGGGAAACCTCAAGAGGAGATCCCAAAGTCCACAACCAGAGTCGCCAAAGAATAGAGCTACAAAACCACTACCATAGCCACAACCACAGCCACTGCCACAGCCATCCTTGCCACCGTCGTCACCATCATCCTCATCATCAATCATCGTGTGGGAGCCATGCCAAAAAAACTCATGATGCGACGAATGCATCTGTGATGAGTGCTACACCATAAATGAAGCGGATGGCTTCTTTTCTGATTACTCATCCTTGGAGCATTACTTTTCCATGAGACCGCACAAATGGGATTGGTTTCACACTAGCGACACTCCAAAACTGAAGTGATGATAACATTGGTAGGAATTTTTAGTTTTTGTTAATTTTTTATTTTAGTTTTCTAGGAAATTTTCTATGTTTCTTTGTATTTTTTCAACGACCGAGTAGATGTATAGGACTATATGTAATCCGGTCATTGAAATTTGTACTTAATTAATATAGTACCATATCTTGACTTGGCATTTTGGCGTTAAACTATTATATTTGGTGTTTAATTAAATTAATTTCTACAAAAAAAAGTACATATTTGTTGTTTCTATCATGTTCACCACCCTTGCAATAACACACATTTGTTTCTGACTTGGGCCTCACCTTTCCAACAACACACCACCCATAGTTGGGGCTGTGTGTTGTTCCATTGGCAATGTGCATAATAAACTTCATCTTCACTGCCCGTAAATTAACACACTGCACAATATCGCCGAAGGAATGGATTTTGCCATGATAAATAAAATAATGGTCCATTTTAGCTTCGGAGTGGGCCATTGATTTCGGTGACAGAAGAGAGAGGGGGGGGGGGGAGAAAATGAAATGGATTCGTGGAAGAAAAAGAGTTGCAGAGATCCTAAAGATCTGTGAAGAATGATGGATAAAATGATTTTTTACGAGGAAGGTTGTTGAGCTTCTCGGCATAAACCATTAGGGGAAAAAATCACATTTTTTTTATTAATTGGCCCAAACCATGGACATCTATACCAAAAATCCAAATTAATAAGGAAAATTGCCTCAAAAAATTACTTTGTATAGGGCCCATTTGAGATGGGATTGGTCTAGTCTAGAGTAGACTATTCTACATCCATCCTAATTAAATCATACTAGTCACATTTAGCCAAAATTGATTAGATAGGGTTTCAGTTACCAAAACAGGAAAGATATAATTTGTACGAATGCCCATTGTTTGGGCCAAATAATTAAAAAAGTTCATATTTTTTTCTAATTATTTCTATCCACTACCTCATCTGCCTTTCCCCCAAAAAAATCATTTTACCCCTCATCTTTTACACATCCCTTGGATCTTTGCAATTCTTTCTTTCTCTCTCTTTCTTTCTTACACTCTCTGTAATTCATTCTTTTTCAAGATTCTACTTCGCTTTCTCTCTTCCTCATCTTCGCTGTCACTGGAATCAATTGCACACTCCGAAGCTAGAGTGGGTCATTATTTATTTATATAATGTAATCAATAGTCCACAATTTAATTAGTTTAATGGTCCACAATTTAAATAAATTAAGTTATAGAATCCAACTGAGCTAGTAGCCTAAATAAATATTGGTTTCTCAATATCAAATTAATAACTTATTAATAGCTGAAGTGGTAGCTCACCTAGTCAAAAATCACTACAAAACATACTCCTCCATTGAGACTTGCACGTATAGAGGGGCCATATTTTAATCCACGGGCCATGAGGATGAAGTTTTCCATGCACACCACCCATGGGACAACACACTGCCCTAACGTGCGGTATACATGATAGAAACAACAAATATGTGATTGTATTTTGTAGAAACAAATATGTAATTAAACATAAAAAATAATATGTTTAATGCCAAAATGTGAAGTCAAAATATGGCATTATATTAATTAGGTCTAAATGCAGTTTAGTACCATATAAAATTGAATTTATTCACATAGGAGTCTCTACAATTAATTTGTGCAATTGGTACCCTACAATTTGAAAAAAAAAAGTTGCACATTTGTCTAATTTAGTTAAAATTGACAGATTTCGTCAACTTAAGGTCACATGCATAGCAAGTGACCCTCAAAATCAGATTTTTCAAATTTAATCGTACCAAAAATTAAAATAATTAAAAAACAACAAAGAAAAATTTAAAATTCATTTTTGGCTTTTCTTTTCTATTTTTTAATTATTTTAATTTTTGGTACAATTAAAAATAAAGAAACCAATTTTAAAGGTAGCATGTGACCTCTAAGTTGTCGGAATCTGTCAATTTTAACTAAATTTGACAAATATACAATTTTTTAAAATTATAGGATATTGCACAAATTAATTGTAAATACTTCTACGTAAACAAATTCAATTTTATGAAGTACTAAAGTGCATTAAGACCTATTAATTAAGTACAAATTCCAACAAAAAATACAAAAGCCAAAATGTGGTATTATATTAAACGACTAAATTACATATAGTCCTATTACATATATCTACTCAATTTTTGGAAAAAGACAAAAAAAAAAAAAAGGAAAATTTCCTAGAAAATTAAAATAAAAAACAAAAAAAAAATTTCTAACAGTGCCATCATTGCTTTGTTCTAGAGTGTCACCATGGTTGAACCAGTCCCAATTGGGCATTCTCATGGAAAAGCGACGCTCCAACGATGAGTAATCAGAAAAGAAGCTAGCGGCTTCTGTAACACCACACTCTCTCTCCAACCAATATTGTCTTCAATTTAGTCACCGTAATTCAAATGATATGGAGTTTTTGGTCAGACTTCCCAGGAGTCACCCATCCTAGGAATGCTCACACTGGAGCACGCTTAACTCCAGAGTTCTTTCCAACCCTGAAGCCAAACACTCTGAAAATGCCTTGGTTGTTAAGAGAATGCTCACTTTACATTTGAATCATTACTGTTTGACACCCTTCCACACCCGGACGATGTGGGATTGGACACCGATCTCTATCAGGAAGGTAGCCTGCCAGTGCCCCGCACCCGCCCACATTTACTCTGGCTCCAGATCCTTGGTCGTCACAATTTCTTTCTTGACATAGTAGTCACCACAGATGTGTTCATCACATCATGAATTTTGTCGGCATGGCTCCCACACAATGATCATGATGGGGATGTTGGTGACGGTGGTGGAAGTGGTGGCATAGCGGTGGTGGTTATGGTTGTGACAGTGGTTTTGTGGCCCTTTTCTTTGACGGCTATAATGGTGAGCTTGTGGATCTACTATTGGGGTTTTCCTGTAGTGGATAACTTTCCAATAGAACCACCACATTACGTTTACCATTCGTCTGCAATGAGACTGAAATTGGAGAAATGAGTTTGTTTGAAACTGAGATTTAATCGAGGTATTTATAAAGTCACTGTGGAAATAGAAAGTTGGGGTCGATTTCATAGTCTTTTCATATTCATGGAAGCACCTTTTGGAAAACACGCACACCGCTTTTGGGAGGTGAGAAATTTTGTCATTTCATGTCATAACAAACAACACACTGCCCATGGTATGGGCAATGTGCTTTTCCATAGTTGTGGCCCACGACTAAGATTTACCTCGCCTTTGAAACAACAAACTGCCCATAGTTGGCTGTGTATTGTTCCATGGGCAGGGTGAAAGATAAAAAATAACAAATATGTTATTATTATAATCATTTGTAATCATTAAATATGTAATAATTAGATATGGTTGGAAGTCGAAGAGACATTTGTAATGAATGTTTTTTCAGATTCTTTAACAAATGATGGAAATAATTGGATTAAGTTCAGCCAACAAATATTTCATATAATTTTTGGAAATTGCATAGATAATTAAAGAAAATAAATATATGACAAAGTTATATACACAAAAAATAGTAAACAAATTATAAATCCACCCAACATAGAGCGGGCTGTGTAACTGCAAGGCGAGTAAGGGATGACCGGCCATGTAACAGCTCCCATATATTTAATCTCCGACCCTAAATTAAACACATCGCCCAACATAAAACTTCGCTAGGGCTCGGATGGTCATCTTCAACTTCAATTTTTTCTAGTTTTTGTTCACTTTCTTCATGTTTGTTTCATCCAAAAAAACTTTCAAAATACATGGATTTAAGTATTCAAAACATTTCCAATGGATTTGAAATTTTTTAACCACTTCAAAAATTTTCAAAACTTATTAAAAGTTATGCTAATGTCAAATGCTAGATGGGATTTTTGTTGTTTTTCTTCTTTCTTTTTTAAAAATTTTTTAGAGTAGATGAATTCAAAACTTTCATAATATTTTTGTTCTATTCAGTCGTTGGAAAAATACAAAAAAATAAAATAAAAATAAATAAATAAACTAAAGAAGAGTTGCATAGAGAAGAAGAAAAAAAAGAGAGAAAAAATAGGTGCAGAAATCCTAAGAATGTGTAAAAGAGGAAGGTAAAATAAGTTTTTTTGAGAAGAAAGACTGTTGAGGACCATTAGAAAAAAAATTGATATTTTTCATTAAGTGGCGCAAACAATGGGCATCCGTACATATTTACCAAATGAAAAAGGAAAATTTGTACGCATGTCCAGTTGAGGGCTATTATTGAAATAAGACCATCCTTCTTTTTTCCCTAATGGTTCCCGCCAACCACCTCATCAACTCTTTTCAGTTCTCTTCGCTCCCCTTTGTCTCACTCATTATCTTTTTTTCTTTTTCTTTTTCTTTTTCTCTTTGCAAGTTCTTTCTCTCCCTCTGTTTTCTTCCAAATTCATTCAAAGGTTCAAAGATTTTCAAATTTATTGGAAATGTTCTAAATCCGTCTGAAAAGTACCTTTTTATTTTTTATGGTTTTAAAAAATTTTATGGGCAACAACCCAAATGTTTCTTTTTCAATCTTTTTGAAGCTTTTTATGAATTTTTATTAAATAAAAGTTCCGAAAGTAAGCAAAAAAACTTATACATAAAACTATCTATGAATTTTGATGAATTGCACACCCTTCCTTTACTAGGGTAGTGAGTTTTAATTTGAGAGCGATGTTTTAATTTATTAAAATATGTGGGATGGATAGTTTATGTATGAGTTTTTTTTTTTTTTTGCTTATTTTTTGAAATAAAAACTCATAAAAAACTTTAAAAAGATTGAAAAAGAAACATTTGGATCTTTACCCATAAAATTTTTGAATGTCATCAAAAAAATAATAAATAAATAAATAAAAATTAGAAGAATTCAAAACTTTTCTAATGGGTTTGAAAAATATTTGAACCACTTCGAATGGGTTTGGAGAGAGAGAGAAAGAGAGAGAACTTGTAAAGAGAAGAAAAGAAAAGAAAAAAGATTGAGAGAGACAAAAAGGGCCAAAAGAACTGATAAAGTAAAAGAACATAGATAAAATGAATTTTTTACGAAGAAGACTGTGAAGGTGGTGGACAAAGACAATTAAAAAAAATGATAGATTTATTTCATTAATTGGCCTTAACCATAAATATCCATACAATTTCTCTAAAAAAAAGATTGGATAGCAATTCATATATCTAATGTTCAGTTCCGTATTACACCCTACAAGTGCAACATGTATAAAACAAAATCAACTTATTGAGACAAAATCGACCTATTGTTTATCATCTATGCCATCAGCAGTAGAGTGTCTCTTCAGGAGGTAAGGTTTAATATGTATTCCAGTAATTATTACTTCTAAATTAAACCTCAACAATGGAATTAGACACCGCATGTAATATCAAGTCTGTCTTCATTGATGCGCAATTCTTAAGCAAAGTCAAAGTGAAAATCACATATAACATATACAACTCTAACTTTCGCTTCATGGATATAGATAAATGTCCACATTTATAATTAATCGTTCCAAATATTTTCAATAGATAATCTTCTAACTGATGGGTTTGTTTCGTAAAATAATTAACGAAAATAATTGTCAACTTTTTAACTATGAAACTATTTACAGATTCTATAATAAAAAGACACTTTTTATTTACAAAAACATAATAGTTCAATTCCAAACAGAAAATATACTTATATTCAAGCTTTAGATTTTTCCTGAAAGATCCAAAAAGACTAAATAAATGCTGGAATATCATAGACAGCTCGCATCTCTTATGGCTAGTTGAGTTCGCTGCCACGGGTTCATATTTTAATTTTATCGAATGTAATAAGATCAAGGATACCAATATCTTAATAGCTAGGAAGAACAGAGTTATCAGGATAGGGTAGATATCCAGCATCCTTCATATGATCTACTAATTTATTAAGCACATCATATAACTCTTCTCTCTGGTAATGAAACTTGTCTTTGGCAGCAAACTCATGCCTCGCACTCCTAACTTCAATCCAACTATAGGCTGATTCTTTTGTCAAATCTCTCTCCTCCATTAGCCTTCTCACTCTATGGGCATCAGTCCATCTACCAGCTGCAGCATAAATGTTTGCTAGCATAACATATCTTGCAGCATTCTTGGGTTCCAATTCGAACAGCACCTCCGCAGCTCTCCTAGCCAGGTCCAAATTGTCATGGACTCGACAAGCACCCAAAACTGCACCCCAAATTCCAACATGATCTGATGCATTAGGAGCTTTCTCAACCAATTTCATTGCTTCAAAAAGTTTGTTTTTCCGGCCAAGTAAGTCGATCAAGATTGCATAGTGATCTGATCTAGGGTTAATGCCATAATCTTTTTCCATAGCCTCTAGAATGTGGAGACCCTCTGAAATTAAACCTGTGTGGTTACAAGCAGATAACACCCCTAGAAAAGTCACATGATTAGGACTTATATTTGCTTCTATCATCTTCTTAAAAGCAACAAGAGATTCCTCTCCAAGTCCATTTTGAGCAAATCCGGTTATTATTGAATTCCACGAGATAGTATTCTTTTTAGGAATTAGCTCAAACAAGGTATTAGCTGATTTCATGTCTCCACATTTGCTGTACATGTCAACTAAAGCATTTAAAATAAACAAACTAAACAACTCACTATTTTTATTTCTAATTATATGTCCATGAATTTGTTTACCTCTTTCCACAAGTGCCAAATCTGCACAAGCACTCAAAACACAAACAAATGTATGTGCGCTTGGCTGGATACCCTCTTCCTGCATTTTCACAAAAATATCCAAAGCTTCATTCCCACACCTACTTTGTGCAAAACCCGAAATTAGAGCAGTCCATGACACTGTGTTTCTAAATGGCATTTCATCAAATACCCTACAAGCGTCCTCCAGTCTAGATGTCTGAGAATAAGCAACAACCATAGAGGTCCAAGACACAACATCCCTCGCCGGCATTCTGCTAAATATTGAATATGAGGTATCTACTTCACCACATTTTCCATAAGCATCAATTAAAGCATTGCAAATAATCCTATTCAATTCCAACCCAGCAGCAATTGCCACCCCATGAACTTGGCGCAACAGCTCCAATGAACCCAAACAACCACAATTTCCCACTAAACTTACAACCATGAACTTGTCTATGAATAAATGACGAGATACTTTTTGCATTCTTCGAAAGAGAATTATTGCTTCCTTGTTAAACCCATTGTGAGTTAAACCAGAAATTAATGAATTGTAGCTGACAAGGTTTGGTTCAGGCATTTCTCCGAGCATATCGTAAGCAGTATCAAAAAGACCAATTCGTGAATTCATGGATATGATGGTGTTCCAAGAACGGGTGTTCTTCATGCGGAGGTCGTCAAAAGCCTTTTGAGCTCTCTGGATAGCATTGCATTTGGAATACATGTCTATGAGACTGTTGACGAGAAAGGGGCTGAAATGAAGTGCTGTTTTGATGAGGAGTGAGTGTAGGGCCATGCCCGACTTGAGGTCTCTGGTAGTGATGCATTTTGAAATGAGAGAAGCACAGTGATCTATAGCTGGCATAATACCACCACAAGCAAGCATGACCATTCACTTCCTGTATTCAGTTTTAGAAAACCATGAGGATTTTGAGACAAACAATTTTACTCTTAAAATGGATGCATCCCAAAAAATCACAGAAAAATAGAGGGGGATTGATTATTCGAGGGGCACCAAACACCAACATAGAAAGAGTCAGGATCAATATCAAAGTTGGTCACTGCCACAAATGTGCTTCAAAAGATTATTCTACTTAAGCACTGCGAATTAGAAGATCATTCTGAAAACACAAATCTTGATTGACATGGACACAAGCACACAGTTCTGTAAGGCTGCACTAAATGGCCCACTGACACTCCTCTACGGCTCTGACAAAATCCTTTCCTCCAAGGCTCTAACCTAATCCTCTGCCATGTCGTTCACTAAGATTTTACATCGACACTCCTGCCACATGTCAAACTCAAGCAAGATTACACAGCTGGGAGGCTGAGCTGACCCACAACACCTGGAACAACCAGCAATCATACATAACGAAGTAGTTAATCCTTTTACTCCTCGTTTCCTTGTTATCTATAGCAACTGACAATCTAATGTTCTCCCAAAATGGATGGTTGAATTCTCACATTCTGTTTATCATAGGAGAAAGCTACACTTGTAACATGACAATCAAATTGTTCTTAGAAAAATTTTATTAAAATAAATAAATAAAAAATGATATATGCATTAAACCATGTGAAAGGGTATTGATACTTTGCTCTTCCCTTCTACCAAAAAAAAAAAAAAGATACTTTTCTCTTCCCTTTTGTAATTACTGCTACATTTATTTTATTTTACATTACTCTAAATCATTGAAAATATGTCAAAATCATAAAATTAAAAAATAAAAATAAAAAAGCTCCAATTCAACAAGAAATCATTCAATTTAAAGGGCCAATTTTGATTTGAGTAGTAAAATCACTGATTCCATCTTTCTACACTTCCCCCTTTCTTATTTAATTATCATTTCAGAAGACTCAGTAGGAAAGTACTAAAATCTACATACATTTTCAGCTTTACCAGTGGTTTTTTCCATTTGCCTTATAAAATCAGTTCTCTTTTCCATACAATCGCAACCGTGTAATCCAGTTCTAGAATTATCCCGCCAATTTCAGTTCAAGAGCTAAAGTAATTTTTGGTTTCATGGATTCCATTTCACCTGATTTGTTAGAGCTAATTTGTTAAAGTTGATGAACCAAGTGAGTAGAAAAACAACCACAATTTCAACCCCCAGTTCCCAAACTGACTTTGTTACGACATAATTTGCAAGATAGAGAAATATATAGAGAAGAGGTGAGAAAGAGTAAGACAGAGAGGAAGAATATTGTAATTCTTATGCATACTTTATTTAGAATAGCTAGCTCGCTTAAATAGCAACAACAAGGTAACTGATTAACTCTAAATTCGGACCCATTACAGGAAATGCAAAACAACAAATTAACAAAGTTTATAATATCCTAACAAACCCAAGACTCATTCAACAGAAATGCACATAACAGTCCCTCCCCCTCAAACGTCCTTGTCTTCTAGGCTGAACATCAGATAAGAGCGACTCAACCTCCAGGCATTTTTCCATGAAGCATCCTCCGTAGGTAGTCTACCATTTGATGAGAACCTCAGTTTTTCGCCAATATTTGCCTTTCTGCACTACTCGCCGATCCAAAACAACTTCGGGCTGTGGATGCACACGAACAGAATTAGCATCAACTACAGGTAGTTAGGAAGAAACTGTAGTGACAGGACCAAGATGCTTGCAAAGTAAGCTGACGTGAAAAACGTCATGTATGAGAGAGCCTTATGGGAGCACAAGAGGATAAGCCACAGCCCCCCAATTTCTCAGTTACAGCAAAGGGTCCAAAGAAGCAAGAAGCTAATTTTGCCAAATTTTGCGAAGCTACCGACTGCTGACGGTAAGGTTGAAGTTTTACATATACCCAAACACCTACATTAAAAGATACATCCCGTCAGTGCTATTCAGCCATATTGCGCATCCGGTATTGGGCCTTCAAAAGATTGGAGTGGAGATCCCCGAGGTAAGTGTCTATCGCTGCGACCTGAGTTGTTCCAGGAACATATGCCACTAGAGTGGAAGGAGGTGTGCCATAAACAGCTTCTAAAGGAGTCATTCTTGTGGAAGCTTGAATAGAGGTGTTGTAGCTTAATTCAGCCCAAGGAATCCATTCAATCCATTTGCCTAGCCTATCCCCTGCAAAGCAATGTAAACATTGTTCCATAATGCGGTTGGTTATTTATGTTTGGCCATCGGTTTGCGGATGATAGCTAGAACTCATCTGTAAAGTAGTTCCTTGCAATTGAAACAAAGTTTGCCAAAAAGAGCTGAGAAAAACCTTGTCTCCGTCACTTATGATGGACATTGGAATCCCACGGGGACGTACCACATTCGCAACAAAAGCCTTGGCTACCGATAGAGCAATGAAGGGATGTTTCAATGGGACGAAATAAGCATACTTGGTTAGTCGATCAACCACAATCATGATCACAATTTGACCATTCCATGGAGGGAACCCCTCAATGAAATCAGTGGAAATTTCGTACCAAACCTGGTTAGGAATTGGCAGGGGTTGCAGAAGACCAAATAGTTTCATGATGTCAGTTTTATATAAGTTACATACCTCGCAATGCCATATGAAATTCTTCAATGTTTTCTTCATATTTGGCCAGCAAAAGGTTTCTTGAGCTTTGTTAGTGTCTTGAAATACCCAAAATGCCCTTCATTAGTGTAGAATGACTTTATGTAATAAAGTGGAAACTAAAGGAGATTTTGAAGATAGAAATATAGTACTTCGTTTGAACCACACTCCATCCCCTTTCTGTATAAAGCGGGTTTTTAATTAAATCCTAATAGAATGGATCTTGGTCAACCTCAACCTACAATGTTGTCTACCAATTTGCTTGTGGTGTTGTCTGGACAAATCGTATGCCTCTTGATTTTTTGCTCCCTTCTTACATTCAATCTCATAGTCATACCTCAAAATCTTAGGTAACCATTGGGTCTGTGTAGATGTAGTAATCTGCTGCTCCAATAAAAACTTGAGGCTTTTCTAATCGAAACAGACTGCAAAAGGTTTTCTCAAAAGATATGGACGCCATTTTCTTAATAGCTTTGGCAATGACCAACATCTCATTCTCATAAGTAGACAAGTGTAGGGTAGCCCTTTTGAGTTCTTCAATCAAATATGTGATTGGTTTCTCATGCTGTGTGAGAACCGCGCCTAGACCGGATTCACTGGCATCACATTCAATAATGAAAGGCTATGAGAAGTCAGGTAGACTCAATACCCGTGGGGTCGTTAAAACCTTTTTGAGCTTGTGAAAGGCTTAATTTTCTGGCTTCAATGTTCTAGTGAAATCCTTCTTTCATATGGAGCTGTGAAAAAGGTGCAGCAATGCTTCCCAAAATGGCCAATAAACTTTATGTAATACCATGCAGAGTGATGAGGACATCAAGCCATACAGAGGAGATGGTTCATATGATGGTTTGAGCTATCCAGGAAGTCCCTTGACATGTAGTCGAGCCAACAATTCAAGAAAGCTATAAATGGATAAAAGGTCGGCGAAACTATAAATGGGCCTATGACGTCTACATTGAAATTATCTTGTAATTTAGCTTATTAATTAAGGGTATATTAATCTTTTATTTTCTATTTCTTTTAGTCTACATTGACGTCTACAATGTTTTTTCTATTTAAAAGGCCAAAATTCGGCCTGCAACAAGATACAATAGATTATAACAATTATTTTGAGAATTATTCTTCTCTTTTTTTTGACTTGTCTAAGGAATTCCAACTTATCAATCAAAGGACGAAGCTTTGATTGTGGCATTTATAGTAAGGTTCTTGTCTTTTCCATAGACAACGGGTCAAGCTTCCATACCAAGGTTCCAATCTCTCGTTGGATTGTGGATCGAGGTCAACTTCGTAACCATTGAACCATTGTAGAACGATCCATTCTGCTAGGATTCGCATCACAAAGCCCAAAAATCCTTGGACTTTCCTTGCTGTAGTATGTGTTGGCTACACGAGAATTGCCTTGACCTTTGCAGGATCCACCGTAACACCCTATTCAGTTATAACATGTCCCAAGCAGTCTACCAAAGTGACACCAAACCTTCACTTAGATTGCTTTGCAAACAATTGATTAGAAGAAAGTAACGAAATAATAGTGCGCAAATGTGAGAGATTGTCCATCCATATCTTAGAATATATTAGTATATCATCAAAGAATACCAGAATGAATCATCAAAGGTAAGGCCAAGAAAGATCATCCATTAATCTTTGGAATGTAGTAGGCGCGTTGGTGAGGCCAAACGGCATTACTACAAACTCATAGTGTTCACCGTGTGTCCTAAATGCAATTTTTGGTATGTATTGCTCTGCTACTCGAATATGGTGATAACCCGCCCAAAGATTTTCTTTTTTCCTTAAACAACTTGTACGAAGGAATTCATCTAGCAGCTCATTGATGATGGGAATGGAGAACTTGTCTTTGATGGTGATATGATTTAGTGCACGATAATCTACACAAAATCTCCAATATCCATCTTCTTAACTAACAAAACATGTGAGGAAAAAGGACTACGGCTCAAGCAGATGAAGCTTGATTGCAACAATTCCTACACAATTCATTATATTTCAGCTTTCTGATAATAAAGGTAACGATAGGGATGTACAGTAACTGCTCACCTATTGGGCTGCAGCAAAATGTGGTGATATTGTACACGTGGAGGTGAAAGCTTGGTGGGAGTGTCAAATACCAAAGAAAATTTCTCAAGCAATTTAATAAATCAAGAGAGTGAGAAATGTCATATCTTGATATTGAGTGGTAGATATATCTCCTAATTTGGTGGTAGTTAGTTGGAGGAAAATTAGGTGCATACCATTTACCTAATAGAAGTCCTTGTCCATTAAGACTTTTATTCTTCTTCTATCAAGCCCTTGAAATGTATGAAAGTCATCTTCAATTTTGCATAATCAATTTCAATTGGGCTGAGAGTAGCAAGCCATTGAACTCCAAAAACTATATGGCATGCCGATGTTGGAAGAACAAAGTAGTCTATTGTTACCAGTATTCCTTAGATATCGAGAGTTATTCTTTGGCACATTCTAGCGCAATCCACCGTTTCTTTATTAGCCACCATCACCTTAAATTTCTTATTACAGATAACAAGTAGCCCATGCTTTTGAACCATTGTATGATCAATAAAATTGTCTGTGCTGCCTCCATCGATCAAAATAGCATGTTCCAGCGACCCAAGACTCAAAGTGTTTGAGGATGGTCATTGTTGATATATATAATTACTATTATAACCTTGTCCAATTGTTACTAAGAAAAATGATATACTACAAAAAAACAAAAAATGTAATGGTAATTGCATATGGCAATAAGGTCTACATACGAATTGTCAAACATTTCAGAGTCTAAATTTGATTTAAATCACCTAAAAATTATTAAGCACATTACATTCTACTATAATTATCCACATTAAGTTTATTCAAATTAGAGTTATTTATGGGTATTTAATTCAAAGTTTATTACATATTCAATTCAGATTTTAATAAATTTTATTCAAGTCTATTAAAATTTAGGTGTATTCAATTAAAACTTTGTAAGAGTCTTTTAAACTTAGAAGGTATTCAAAAAGTCATTGTTATGTGACTAAATTTTTGACAAAACAACAAATATAAGAATGAGAGAAAATGGAATGAAGTAATTATGGTTCATTCTTATTAATTTATTTCCTCTATTTGGCTATCTTAAATAGCCTTACAACTAAAACGTAAACAAAACAACATAACAATAAACATGAAGTACTACACTCATTCCAACTGAGTGGCAACAACATGGAATAATAAATAACAAACTAACAACATGGATAGAATAATAAACCAGTAATGGAAATAACAAACTAACATCCGCAAGACCAAGTCCACCCTACACACATGGACTAATGCATGGCCTATGCAAGGATAAAGTCGGGATAACTTTATGCCATACACCAAGCATTCCCCATGTTGCATTCTTTATTGGAGCATCATTCCACTTCACTAGGATCTCAATCTTTGACATGTACTTCCTTCTTTGGATAACTCGTCAATCCAACATTGACTCTGGTTGAGGCAAGATAGTAAAGGTAGCTTCGTCAACATGAGGAAACTGAATTGAGACAGAGGTTACATGCCCCAAATGCTTGCGCAACTTGCTCACATGAAAAACATTATGAATACGGGATACAAGTGGAAGAGACAACCTATAAGCCACGGTTTCTAACTTCTCATTAATTCTATATGGACCAAAAAATCTAGGTGCAAGCTTCATAGAAATGCGGTAGGCCACAGATTGTTACTTATATGATTGGATTTTCACATACACAAAATCCACAACCTAAAAAAAAACATCTCGCCATGTTGGTCAGTAAAATTGTGCATTCGAGCTTGCACTGAAATGAGGTTGAAATCATGCAAAAGCACACCCAAACACGAAGATAAGCATCAACAGCTTCCTCCCGCACCGTACTAAGAATATAAGCCAACAAATCATGAAGAGATATAACCTAAACAACTTTGAAAGGATACATTCTAGTAGATGAATAACTAACGGTATTATAAGTATACTTAGCCCACTCTACCCAATTGCGCGATTGCTTCCCAGCAAAGCACCACAAATACTGCTCCATAATTCGATTGACCATTTCAGTTTTGTCATCTGTCTGTGGGTGGTAACTTGAACTCATTCATAAGACAATTCCATGCAGTTGGATTAGTGCATACCAAAAAAATCTATGAAGACTTTATCCCTGTCACTAATAACGGAAGGAATTCCTTAAAGGTGAACCAATTGAGCTAGAAAGACTTTGGCCACAAAAAGTGCCAAGAATGGATGCTTCAAGGTAATAAAATGGGTATACTTAGTTAGATGATCTATAACTACCAATATAAATGAGTACCCGTTGAAAGGAGGCAACCCTTGAATAAAGTCCATAAACATATCAGACTAACTTGATAAGGAATGGATAATGATTGAAGCAACCTTGCTGGCTTTATGCTATCTGTTTTATACTGTCAGGAAACATCACGGTGCTACAAAAAGTATTTCATAGTTTTGCACATATTCGTCCAACAAAAAGATCAGCACAATCTAGACAAAGTCCTGAGGAAATCTAAATGCCTTCCGGTGGGCATGGAATGACACTTTCTAAAAATTGCAGGTACTAAGTGAAAAGAAGAGTTCAAAAAGACATGAGCTTGTTTAAACAATACACCATCCCACATGGTGTGAGTAGTACTCTCATGTAAATCCCATTTAACCTTTTATTTACAAGTCGGTCCACTAATTAGCATGTGGCATGGAGACAGATAGGAATTAAAACTCCACCACCCGTGATAAAGAATATGTCGCTTAATTCTCAAAACCTTTATTGTACTTTAATCACATAATCATAACCCAAAATCTTTCAAAGCCAGAGGGTTTGAGCCAAGGTACTAATGCATTGCTCCAATAAGTATTTGAGACTTTTTTTTATCAATGTGCATCGTGTATGATTGCCCCAAATGGTAAGGATGCCATTTTGAATAGCCTTCATTATAGCCAACATTTATTTCTCATAGGTAGACAAAATTAGTGTAATACCTTTGAGAGCCTCACTAAAATATATTATAGGGCTGTTATATTGAGTGAGCACGGCTCCTAGTCCAATTCTGGTAGTGCCAAATTCTATGACGAAGGTTTGTTAAAAGTCGGGAAGGCCAATAACTGGTGGTGAGGTCACAGCTTCTTTTAACTTTTGTGAAAGATGTTTGTGCTTCCTTGGTCCATTGGAACCTTTCAAAAAATAAAAAGTCTAGTCAAAAGAGCTGCTAATCCTCTAAATTGCTGAATGAATTTCCAGTAATATCTAGCTAATTCGAGGAATCCACGGACACCTTTGGTAGGTGTGGGAGTCGACAAAGCCAAGACTACCTCGATTTTTTACAGATCTATAGCTACTCCATGTTCAGAAATTATGTAAGACTAAGTAATCCACTGTCATGACCCAAAACCTACATTTGGACTTCTTTGCAAATAATTAGTTAGCAGCCAAAATAGATAAGATAGTGCATAAATATGAGAGGTGTTCCTCCCACATTTTGGAATAAAACAATATGTTGTCAAAGAACCAAAATGAATCGCCATAAATGGGATCTGAAAAGGTCATTCATGAGGTGCTGGAATGTGGTTGGGACATTTGTAAGGCTGAAGTTCGTCATGTGTTCGAAAGAATGTCTAAAGAATGTCACTCTTATGTACCCGAATTTGACGGTATCCATCTTGAAGATCTAGTTTAGAAAAACATCTATCACCATGTAGTTCATCAAGTAATTCATCAATCACTTATCAAGTAATTCATCAATCACTTGAACTAGAAAATTATCTTTAATAATGATGATTTAAGGCGCAATAATCTACACAAAAATGCCATTTTTCATCTACCTTTTTGATGAGTAGCACTAATGATGGAAATGAACTGTGGCTAGGCAGGATGAGCCCTGTTTGTAAAAGTTCTTAACCATCCTCTCCATCTCAAATTTTTGGTAGTATTGGTACATGTAACGATTTCTGGTTCAGTGTTGGAGTGAAAACAAATATAGTGATCATGCGCACATTGAGGGCGTAGTGTGGTGGGATTGCTGAATACGAAAGAAAATCATGTGGGAAGTTAATCCAAATCAAATGGATCAAAATCAGATTGTGCCAGAAATTGGCTGAAAATATCTAAAAGAAGTAGGCAGTACTGTGTAAACCTAACCCTTGTATTATGTGGAAGTTCTTATCCAAGAAGACTTATATTCCCTTTTGTCTTTGCTCCTAAAATTTGTGTGAGACTTCATCTTTTCTAAAAGTCATAGTAAACGTGGAGTAATTGGTCTCAATTGGCCCAAGAGTTGCGAGCCACTGCACTCCAAAAATTAGCGAACACCTCTACTGGTAGAACATAGCAATCTATTGTTACTGGTAGTGCTTTGTATGATAATGGAAAGCTCCTAACATAATCCAACACATTCGACCTTTTCTTTGTTTACCACCATGACCTAGAGCTTCTTGTTTCAAACTACTGGTAACTCATATTTGGATACGATGCTTAATCAATGAAATTATGGGTACTACCACCATCGATTAACACTGTAAGCTCATTGTTCTTAAGTTTCGTTAGGACTCAAATTGTTTGTTGGTGACTGGTTCCGGCAATCGTATGGAAGGAAATTTCTAGCACAACTTTGGTTGGGTCACTGTGATCGCTCACCTCATCATATGAGTCTTCATTAATGAATAGTTATAGACATTCACAACGGTGCATCGGGATGCATTTATCGTTGCAATAATAAAATAGTCCTTTCTCACACTTTTCCTTTGCTTCTTAATTAGAGATTAACAAACACCGAGTGATGGGTTTGGTGGACTGACTTGGTTATTTGGAGCAGGTCTCAACACTCTAGTGGTAGGTTTGGATGTCACCTTGGTGGTTACTGAAATCATCTGAGTTTGGAAAAGATGGAGTGATCTTCTGCTGAAGTTGATTATTTTCCTTAATTAATCGAGACAAGCCAATTGTTTCTACTAAAATAGTTGAGTGTTTGATTTTTACTTCTAGTTGGATTTCATCTCGAAGTCCCGCGATGAAGCAACCAATCAAAAAACTCTTGGATAAGTCATCCACCCTGTGAAAAAGCTTTTCAAAAGATTCTTGATAAACGACCACAATGGTGGTTTGTCATAATAGGGTTAATGCTTCGGATGGATCCTCATAGTCAATCGATCCAAAGCGTACGAGTACCGCTTTGGTCATTTATGGCCATGCAATAGTCTCCAAGATTTGGTTAGCCACCGATGCTATTAAAGTGTGATTCCCTCCAAATGGAAGGACGCAAGTTGCACTTGTTGGTAAGAATGTATTTTTGTGACATTTATTTTATGGCATTTTTCCAAATGTGTCATGAATGATAGTTTTTTGTGGCATTTAGTAGAAAGTGCAACTAATAATGTTTTCCTAGCATTTCTTTTATGATAATTTTTAAATGTGCCACAAAAGATAATTTTTTGTGGCAATTATTACAAAGTGCAACTAAAAATATTTTTTTGCATCACTCTTTTTAAAATGCAGGGAGAAAAATGTTTCCCCAACACTTTTTTTGTATTGATGAGGAAAATAAAAATTTTTTCAACATTTTATTAAAATGCTTAGAAAAGTATACTATATATGTGATTGAAAGAAATCATGAAAAGAAAAAAAAAACCTTTGACTAGTTAAATCTTTAAAAGAAAATATATATATTTATATATATTTTTTATTTTTTATTATATTGCAGTTCATATAATATATGTATTATATTTTTTGTCCTTTTTATATTTTTTTTCTTTAAAATATTATACCTTCACATTTTATTTTTTATTCTCCCATGAATATATGTAATTAATTGCTAACTCAAAAATGTATAGTAGATAGTGGGGTGCACTAACAATAAATTGATTAGCTATTTCTACCAAAAAAGGAAGAAAAAAAAACAATAAGCTAATTCTATAGAAAAAAATAAAACTAAAAAAATAAAACGCCCTATTATATTGATACCCAAATGGAAAAAGAGGGAAAAGGGAAAACCCAAATGGGTTTTGATGAAAATCACTAATCTCTATATATAGTAGAAAGTGGGGTGCACTAAAAATAAATTGGTTAGCTATTTCTTCCAAAAAAAAAAAGAAAAAAAAAATCCCATTAGCTATTTCTACCAAAAAAAAAAGTAAAAATAAAATAAAATGCCCTATTATATATTGATACTCAAAGGAAAAAGGGGGAAAAGGGAAAACTTAAATGGATTTTGATGAAAACTGCTAATCCCTTTAAAGGAAACATCGTGCAATATTTGTCTCCAAAGGAAAACCAATTGCACAGTGAATATAGGGTTTAGGCGTCAAACGATTTCTCTACAACTGATTCTTATATAAGTGTCGACTGGATTTTCCATTTTTTTACAAACAGATCTCTCTACTAAAAGCAAATATTCAAAATCAAGTAAGTTTCTTTATTACTTATTATAATTCTTTCAATTCACTATGTAACTTTAGTTTCTATATCTTGTATTTTGGGAGAATTGGTTTGCCTTACGTGTTTTTTCTATTCATTGAGTAATTGATGTGCAATAGATTATTTTCATGTCTTTAAATTAGAATCACTTTAATTTATCTACTATTAGGTTAAGCCCTTTAAATCGATTATTTATAATTATTTAATAATATTTTTTTTAATATTGGATTGTGTAGTATTTAAATGTTTAAATGTCTTTTCTTAAAGTTTAAACTATTTGATACTGTTTACAGTATGAATACATGTAGCTTTTTTAGGTCTTTCTTTCCATGGTAGCTTGACTAATATCATGTCTTATAGATTTCTTGTACTCTCTTGTGAATTTGCTTAGTAACGTGCTGGAAACAGTATGTTTACATATCCCAATTGGTTTTAGATTACTTTTACTAGTAAAATAGTTTGCTTATGAGTTTGGCAAATTACCAAGTACAAATAATGATATTACTAATCGTTTCATTTAAAAACGAAAAGGTTATCAAAAATGTTTTTTTAAAATATTATAATTAATATATATACACATATATCATGTAGAAAAGATAATTCATATACATATATATAAATTGTCTTTCAGTTCATAAACATTCATATAGATGAATACTTTTTATATTTAAATTTTAATATAAATGTTTGCTTACAACATCTTATTTGAATAACTATCAATGAGTTTTTAATTTTTTTTTTCTTTGAATATTATATATGTACAAGGTAGATAGAGTTTGTATCATCCATAAAAAGTCTGCCATGGACAAAAGTTTGATGAAATTGTCAAGGGTCTCAATTCCATATATTGAAGGTGTTAAAGGTTTTCTTGAGTTTGCATATGTTAATAAGGTGCTAGGGTCATTGATAAAGTTTCCTTGTATGAAGTGTTGCAATACTTTTACTCAAAAAAAAAGTAGTAGTAGTATATGAGCATCTTATTATTATTCTTGGACTTGTTGAGACTTATATAAATTGGATTTACCATGGAGAAGTTGGATCATATACAATGCATGTTCAAAAACCAGATAAAGAATTATCATTGCATTTGAATGATGATATTTGTGAAATAGTACAAGATGAATTAGGATTTCAAAGCAACAGGGTTTTAACTTTGTTGATGAGCAACATGTTTGGAGGAGTTTGATAAAAACACATTAAAAAAATTAAATTATTACAAGATGTTGAGTGAGTCATACCCTGGTTGCACTAAATTTTCCTTACTATCATTTGTTGTTCGTTTGTTTCACATGTAAGTGCTTCACAAATGGAGCCACACGTCATTTACATTTTTGCTTCAATTATTGAAAAAAGCATTCCCATTGACTGCAAATTTTCTTGATTCATATTATAAGGCAAGAAAAATTATTAGAGTTTTAAGGTTTGATTACAAAAAGATTATGCATGTCCAAAAAATTGTACACTATATTGGAAAAAGAGTAAAGATTGAGACGAGTATGCATTTTGTCATACCTTAATATGGAAGAAATCTTGGAGTTAGTTGGAAGTAGGAAACTCTAAAGATCATAAAGTTGTTGCTAAGGTCATTAGTTACTTCCCTTTGATACAAAGGCTTAAGAGATTATTTATGTTATCAAAAACAACCTAACTAATGAGATGGCATGGGGAAGAACAGAATGATGATGACATACTTAAGGCATTTTGCAGATTCTAAGGCATGGAAAACCTTTAATCAACTGCATTAAGAGTTTTCTCAAGATGTTCACAATGTTAGGCTAGGATTATCATCTGATGGATTTAATCCTTTTAAGACAATGAGTATAGCACATAACAAATGGCATGTCTTGTTGACGTCATATAACTTGCCACAATGGTTGTGTATGAAACAACCTTATCTTATTGTTTACAATAATTGATGGTCCCCATGGTCCTGAAAATAATATAGATGTTTACTTACAACCTCTTATTGCTGAATTGAATGAGTTATGGCATAATAGTGTTTTGACATATGATGCACACTCTAAAAAGATGTTTTGTATGCATGCTGCATTGATGTGGACAATTAGTGACTTTCCTACATATGCAAACCTATTAGGATGGAGACTAGCATGTCCTTGCTATAACAAGGGCACTCGGTCACTATGGTTAAAAGATGGCTAGAATTTTAGCTACATGGGTCATTGTCGATGGCTAGATTATAACTATAGATTTAGAAATGATAAAATTTCTTTTTGATGGAACATTTGAAAGTGAAAACCAACCTATTCTGCTATATTGCAGTGATTTGTTGGCACAGTTTGACTCAGTAAAGGAATTTAATGATCAAAGCCAACCTTCTACGTCAAAGAAGTGGAAAAGGAATAATGATAAGAATTTGTGAATACATTTAATTGGAAAAAGAAAAGTAGATTTTTTCGGTTGCCATATTGGAATGATAACTTAATTATTCATAACATTGATATGATGCATGTTGAAAAAAATGTGATATAATATATTGTGGACATTGTTGAGTATTAATAGAAAGTCAAAAGATGGTGTTAAGGCTTGTCGTGACATTGAACTCATGGGGGTATTCAAAAATCATTACACCTCAAGATCTTAACAAATAACAAAGTTTATATACCTTTTACAAGCTTCTCAATGACAAGATATGAAAAAGATAGATTTTTAAAAGTGTTAAAAAATGTCAAATGTTCTAGATGGTTATGGATTAAATATTTTGAGGCTCGTTAATGTCAAAAAGCGCACTATTTCAAGTCTTAAAAGTCATGATAGTCACATTATCATGCAGCAACTACTTCCAATAGCCATTCGTAGATCATTGCCAAAGCATGTGGTGAAGTCATTAATTGAACTATCCAATTTCTTTCAACAATTGTGTTCGACAACAACGAGTGAAATGGATTTTAAATTTTTGCAAGATCATGTTACGCTAACACTTTGCCATCTTGAGAAGATTTTCCTCCATCATTCTTTGATATTATGGAACATTTGGTAGTCCATTAGGAGAAAAAGCGATAATGATTGGGCCAGTACAATTTCGATGGATGTATCCAATCGAAATGTACATTACTAGTTATAATTGTTATTTTTATTCAATTACATTTATTAATAAAAGTTTGATTTTGTTTTTTGTTTTTTTCCTGATTGTTTTGTATTTATTTATTTTCCATGTAGATATCTACTCACACTAAAATCTATGTAAAAAATCATAGTTGTCGAGAATGTTATATTAATGAAAGGTACCTATATGAAGAATGCATGACATTTGTGTTAGGTACTCAGCTGATGTTGGCAGAAAACTTAACAAAACACATCAAAACTATGAGGGTGATAATATGACATGTGGAGGAGTAAGTCTTGCATTAGGGAAAGAATAGTCACTTGGGCTTGATAATTGTGGATACTATCTATTTCATATCCAAAGGTTAGTCTCGGATATTTTTTCGAGGGTGAGCCTCAATTGTCCGCAATAATGCAGTGCATGAATTAAGACTTTCCGAATGAGACTAAACCTTTTGAGGGAGTGAAGACACTAAACCTTCAGAGGGATTGATTAAGGTTTCAAAGCGTACCAGGTGGCCCGAAATCCGAACCATAAAAGGATGAAGAGGGTATCAAAGGTACCTTGAACATGTGTCTCCTTCGGACTATCTAAGGTATCTTGAACTCGTGTCTTTTCTGAACTATTTGAGGCATCTTGAATACGTGTCTAGGAAGCTCAAATGCCATTTTCAAAGTGTTCTAACATGCTAAAAGGAGGTGAAACGCCAATTATAATTGTTCCGAACACAATTAATTCGGCAATCATGATAATTAACTATCATCAATAGCATTCAATGGACAATTATAAGATCATAAAGGCATGAGATGACACAAATGTATAAGTAAGTGTTAAAGCTTAAAGGTAAGGATTATTCTTCTGGAACACATAGAAAACTAGAATTATTCTGAATACATACAAAATTACTCTTTAATTTACAAAATATATTATCTTATTTCGTGAACTGACTTAAGCGTCAGAGTGTCTTTGGCAGGTACCACATCGGTACTATAACTCTTATTCATTTTCAAGGAAAATTTAGCAGAAAGAGGAGGAGATAGAAAATTGCAATCACAGTTTGGCGTGCTAGGTAGAGGTTTATTTGCGTAAATCTCAAAGCGCAGATAGACGAAATAGAAAACTTCACGAAGGTTTTAACTGGTGATTGTAATTCAATGTTGAATCCCAATGAAACACCGACTCCCGTAATCGAGGAAACCATAATCTCTCAAATTACAAGCTCCAAGGACAATTGAAACCAATAGTGAATTCAACGAATCAGCCAGGTAGTTGGTAGTCTGACAGTTTTATAATTTATTCTAATGCCAATAATATCTTTTATGTATATATAATAGATTTGTGCATATATTTTTGCATGAGATTTATAAGCAAGTCAAACTGCAAAATCATGTGAAGCTCCAATTAAAATGCCAACAAAGATACATCTGAATAAAATCTAATCAAGCATTGTTGTGTAGCGCTTCAACTAGCTAGCGTGAAAGCAATCTAACTAATCATTGTTGTGTACCGCCTCGACCAGGCCAACGTAGGCACTCTAAAAAAAGAGTATTAGTGAACAACGTGGCTAGCATGAAGGCAATATCGGACATTCTGAACTAAGCATTTTAGCTAGTTGATGTGAAAGCAGATGTTAGAATAAAACTACAAGCTAGAAGAATATGAAACACATTGAACAAGCGGCTGGAGGAGTCTAAAGGGAAGTGGGCTGAAAAATTGCCAGAAATAGCTAAAGAGACCATTCAAACTAGCAGACAGCTAAAGCTTTTCAACGATCAAATGATGCAGCAATCCCTAGACGATGTAGAGGAAAAGCGTGAGGTAGCGACAATAAGGCTCGGGCATCACAAACAGCTTGCAACACAATACTACAACTCCATAGTTCATCAAAAGCATTTCCAGGTCGGCGATCGGATACTCGGCATGGTCTTCCAGAATACTCAAAGCTAAATATAGAAAAGCTTGGACCCAACTGGGAAGGCCCTTAAATGCTTATCACAAATTCCTTTTTTACTTGATTTGTATATCCATGACATTTTCATTTTTCCCTTTTAGAGTATGACTAGTCCAACTGAAGATACACCAGTTGGGTTTAGTCCAAATAATTTTATGTTTTACAAGTATAATCCAAAAAAAAAATTTCCAAACCTTTTTTCATCTCATTGTGTGCAAAAATTTTTTGGAAATTCTAGCATCGGAAAAGTCATTGTCTCAACAAAAAAATAAAACAAAATGTCACCTTAAGTTTGGAAAAGCTACGAACTGACACGATCAAAAAAACTACAAGCCAGTTTTGTGCTAGAAAAACTATGAACCATACATGTTGGAATGTGAACCCTCTGTTGTCAGAAAATTACAAAGTAGTCTCGGACTACTAAGCTTCGAACGTTGCATATATGCAAGGGGCGTGCTTATGGTTTCACATGTGACCCTCGAAGTGGGGCACTTGGCAAAATTGGTAAGTGGTTGATCATGAGCAAGAAATTGCTATTAAAATTGGGTCTGAGTATCGTGAAGGTCCAACTTTCCAATTTAAAGGTCGGATTGACGTTTCGTTCAGGTACTATATCATTTATTTACTATATCTATACAAACTCTTAACAAAATTGCAGGAATTCAGAATGAATAGGTTTTGCTAAGAATCTCAAACAGTTAAAAGGATCTAGTAAATGCATGTGTGAATTCTATTGATAACTTCAGAAGTTATGGTGTCCGAACACCTACTTCAAAAGTTATGGTGTACGAACACCTCACAAACAAACAAAATAAACATCAAGAATGGCAATTAGAATGAACCACAACAATTAAAAGACAATGTATTCGATTGGGTTGTTCAATTTTGAGGTGGCAAATGGCCTGCCTTGGGAGCACCTGTAATATCTGCCTGTGGTGGCCGAGACAATTGAGGGTTGGCATGGACCTCCCCCTCGGGCTAGGCCGAAGCAGGACTGCTAACATCGAGATGATCATGGGAAGGCCCCACAACTTCCCCCTCCATTGAGGCATCAGAGTACATGTAAAGATATAAATACAATACCTAGGCCAACCAATCAAGTTTTTACACCTTGGTTTGCTCAGCCGAGGGGCAGGTAATGGAATACATGTAGGTATGTCCTCTGGGTTTGGCCTGAGTCTTACAGCGACCAATTGTTCCTTGGACAAGAGCTTCTTTAGGCTGAGTATGCTTGGAGGCAACTTTCCAAGCAATAGCACCAAAGTTTGTTCCAAATGAAAATCTCGCCCACTTCCTGAGCTCAAAACTTTAAAGACACTGACAACTTAGATAGCTTATAGTCCACGCTCGGACTAACAACTTGGATGAAAATTTATGCCCTACTTTATGGGCTTTAATAGAAAATTTGTGACCCTAACTATTGGATCCACCTTGAGTTCAAATTATAACTATAGAATTAACTCAAGAGAAGTTTCTTTTTACGAAGGGCTCTTGTCATCAGGAGGAGGATCATTTCTGAGGAGTAGAGATTGAGTTGAAGTGACAGCTTGAAGTTGACTACACACTTCGACGTTCTTGTCCTTAGAATTTATACTCTAGTCGGAGGATGTCGTCATCTGGAATGATCTCCTCTCCTTATCACTTTGTTCAGAAAGTTTAGACCAATTGTCATTTTTGAAGGAGCTCTTCAAACTTTTACATTTCTCTCCCTCAGTGACAACTTTCTCAAGTTTAGCTTTAAGGGAATTGAGTTGTCAGATTCCTTCAACTTGACTATATTTTGGGTGTTCTAAAAGGAGTCACGGGTCTCCTGGAAAGATTTTTTCAGTTCAAATTTGTACTCATCTAATTCCTTGATCTTGTCCAGAGCTTTCGGGGTGCAAGTCAACAACGTGTTGGGTGACCTAGAGCCTTGAGCAACCTCAGAGGTTTTTTCTTTTCTATTATCTTTTAGGCTCCAGTTTTTTTAGTTTGTTCTGAGACTCCTCAACAGTGAGAGCTTGGTTGGAGCAATAGTGCTATTCTCTATGGCTTCGACGAGTTCTGAAAGGAGATTCAGCCACAAGTGAATCCAACTGTCAAGATTTGGTCCGAAGAACTTTAAGGCATAAAATAGAATACCTGTTAGAATTAATTCTTCTTCGAAATGAAGACATGTTTTGACGAAGGCTTTAGGCGTTAGGATTGATTTGAGGCTAAGATCTTCAATTTGGCTAAGGATTCAGATTGATCTTTTTAGTCCAAAGTAAGGGATATACGAATTTGATTTTGAATAGAAGTAACTCTATGAACTGACTCATCACTTCATAGAGTAGGGGGCTAACTGTGGATAATATTTCATATTCAAAAGCTAGTCTTGGATATTTTCCAAGGGTGAGCTTTAGTTGTCCACAATAGTTCGGTGCAGGTATTAAGACCTTCCGAATGAGACTAAATCTTCTGAGGGAGTGAAGACACGAACCTTCCGAGGGAGTGAAGACACTAAACATTTCGAGGAAGTGATTAAGCTCAAATGCCACTTCCGAAGCGCTCGAAAACATGTTGAAAGTAGATGAAGCGCAAATTATAACTATTCTGAACACATTTAATTCGACAATCATAGGAATTAATTATCATCAATAGCATTCAATGGATAGTTATAAGATCATAAATGCATGAGACGACACGAAGGTATTTGATGGAATGCAATTTATATATTTTATGTACCTTAATACTTGATTTGAGCATGTTTTATTCACTTAAAATGGATTAATTTGTATTTTTCTATGTTTTAGGTGGATTTGAGCTTAAAAAGATGAAAAATGAAGAAACAGTGGCAAAATCGTAATTAAACAGAAATGAAAAAGCAATGGCATAACCGTAATTAAGTAGACATTGACAGCAAGGTAGTGCAGTCCAGGTGCAATGCCCAGGCTCCTGGGTGGGCTCGAATTTGAGCGTTTAGGCTCGTTTTTGTGACTTTTTAACCCTAGATTTTAGTATAAATATGTTTTATGATTATTGTAAAGAGGATAGCCATTTTTAGAACAAAAACAACAAATAATTGAAAATTCTAACAATTATGAGTAGCTAAATCTCTCTCATGGGTAGGAATATTATTCATTACTAAAGTATAAGGTGTGAGACTTGGTTTATAAGTTTTAATTCAAGTTTAATTATTCAATTTGTGTTCTTCCAATTTATTTGTTTATTATTCAATTCTCTTTTGATTATAATTTGGATCCGTTATAATTATTTGTGGATTGAGTATTTGCTAATTAGGAATTCAATCGTATTGAATGTTCTATGTTTAGTAGCACTTTGATTTTAATAATTGGATGCTAAGCTTTTGTTAATTTCTTAGGAGAACACAAGATAGATTAAAGTTTTACAACGTTTGTATAACTTGTTTATTGTTGGGTGATCTTGTTCTTAATGCTTTTCTGACTTGATTTAGATCACGTTGATTCTAGGTATTTCAGAATTAGGATTAGTTTATGATCGTATCTGAACTAATTAATTGCTTAAGATTTAGAATAAAATTGGCCTTGCTATTTTATTTAACCCATCATTGAATGATTATTGAGAATATAATTATGTCTGTGATTAGCTGTTCTTTAGTAATTGAAGATACTCTAACCCAAGGTTTTCTCTAATTGTTATTTCCAATAATTTTAAATTGCTTTCTTTAATATTTGAATTTGCCAACATAAAATCTCCCCTTTGTCTTTTTTAATTTTGCTTTCATTGGAATAGAAATAGTTTGATCATCAGTCTCTGTGGAATTGACATGAACTTGCCGCTACTACGGTAGTGTTTAAATTCGGTAATTAATTTGGGTGTTTACGACACGCATCAAAGGTATAAATAAGAGGTGAAAGCTGAAAGGTAATGAATTATTCTTCTGGAACACACAAAACACTAGAATTATTCTGAAAACATACAAAATTACTTTTTAATTTACAAATACATTATTTTATTTTGTGAACTGACTTAAGCATTAGAGTGTCTTTAGCAGGTACTACACCGGTGTTGTTACTCTTATTCATTTTCAGGGGAGATTTGGCAGAAAGAGAATGAGATAGAAAATTGCAATCATAATAATGTGGTCATTTTATGTATTATTATACCATAAAAATAATATATTGCAAAAAGAAGTTGACTAAAATATTGTAAGCCATATTCTAGGTCAAATTTAACTAAATATGAGATTTCAAAAGAAGTTTCATTGTTGGTTGCAGGACCTAGTAAACGGGCAAGGAGATATATAGGAAATATTATAAATGGTTTTAGATTTCTTACAAAAAAATCTTGATAAAAGGAAAATTACTCAAATTGTGGAGTTGTGATGAATGCATATATTCAAAGTTATGCAAGTGAAAGAGATAAACGACCGGTCTCAGGAGAGGTTACATACTATGGAGCAGTGACAAACATAATTGAGTTATGATATTCAACTGACTTGAAGTTTATACTATTTAAATGTGATTGGCAGATTGGATTGATAATAAATGGGAAAGACTGAAGACGAGTTTGGGTTTACATTGGTAAATTTTAAACATTTACTATATAAGCATAAGCAATTAAGCGATGAATGTTTCATATTTGCATCTCAAGCAAGGCAAGCTTGGTACGTTTAGGATCCAGTTAAAGAAGATTGACAAATTGTTGTGAAGGTTACTCCTAGAGATTTGTATGATATGTATGAGAAAGATTTTAATGAAAATATTATATCAGTGTCCCATGTGGAGCCTTTTTCAAATCAAGAATAAGATGAGACTGTATATACTCAAGAAGATAATGTTCTTTGGGTTAGAAATAGTGTTAAAGGAACAACAGTCAATAGAATAGCTGACAAGGATATTCCAGATGAGACTGCAAATATTCAGGAGGATAATGAAGTTGGTGATGATGAATTACAAGATTATGATAATAACTCATATTCTGATAAGGAAACAAATGTAAGTGATTTATAAGAAGACATTGACAATAATGATAGGAGTGATGAAGATGATAGCTAAATTGATACATGATAGTTATAATTATAATACACATTAATAATTGAACTTCATAGTTTATAATATTTGTTTCCTTCTACGATTTATTTTTTAAGATTTTTGTCTATAAGGTTTGCTTCCATTATTTTTTTATACATCCTATTTATATGTCAATCATTTTTATGTGTTATAATTATTTAGAATGTCCATAATATTTATTTTTTACAGGTTTCCATTACTAGCTATCAACATGAAAAAAACTTAAGAAAAAGACTTTCAAGTCCTCTATGGATATGCATCCATATAACCAACCTCAATACCAATCTAGTCAACCTCATAAACATCCATATTCTCAACCTCAACCTCAACTCCATCCTAAACGTCATAATCATTCTCATTTTCAAACCCAATCTTAGCCACCATCATTTCCTCATAACCAACGAAAACAAAAATTTAATGTTGATGCTTATGACTTTGATACTCAATCTCAGTCATCATATAATTCTAGTTCATCACTAGGTTCAAATAAAAATAGTGACAAAAGTGATAATGAAAATAGCCTTGATGAAAATGATGGTTCTAGCTCAAAGAGTCAATCTAATCATGCCAATCCTATACCATCTGATAAAAAAGATAATTAAATTATATTTTATTATTATATGCATTTGGTTTATTATTATTATTTTTTCTTACTTTTCTATTGAGGTATGTCTTCAGCACAATCCACCATTAGAGCTGGTCATGGACCTGCAAAGTTAAGCAGCATATGGGGAACAAGGAAGATTTTAAATATGAAGTTTAATTAATTCTACCAATCTGTTATCGACAAACTACAAACAATCTAGGCATCCTTGTTCGAGATGGGAATAGTTTATATTTTTAATTACAAAGTACATTTATATATTATTGTAATAGTCATTGGAAACTTATATTTATTTCCTTTATAATTTGGTATGTGAATGCTTACTTTCTTAGGTTGCCTTTTACGTTCAAGGATTGGAGATAAAAAAAGCTAGTACCTTACAAAAATTGAATTTGGTCTAAAGTAAAGGTAATATGTATAGTTGATGCCATCTTAACTTTTTCACCATCTAGATTTCTAAATGCATGATTACAATGTAGCATTTTTTCCTAGCTATGCTAAGTTTACTGTATTAATTTCATCAACATCTTGTATTTCAAATAACTTATCATACAAATTTATGACAATGTTGTGCTGTGGTATGATTGCCTCTAGCCTCAACTTAGACAATATGATTTTGGGTTCCTTCAATATATGTTATGAATTTCCTCATAAATGCATGTGTTTCTAATTATACGTTATGTAAAATTTCTAATTGATGTGATTTCAACGTTTTCTTACTTATATTAGAATTGAAATGTGTAGCTAGCGTGATTTTGCTGCCATCCCTAAAGTAACCTATTCATGTTTGGGAATGTAAAAATTATATGATTTGATTGGCTACTAGAGTTATCAAGTCTAGTTTAATGCAAAATTTACTAAACAAATTTAATAATATATTTGTTTGTTCTTACAAATGAATTGTAGAAGAACACAGATGCTCCTGACGAATTCAAAAAAAAATGTGTTTGAAGAAAATTGGAAAATTGTGGAATAATTGGAAAGTAGAGGTTACGAGAGAATTTTATCTCCCATTTAGGAAAGATAGTGATAAATTAGAAGTGTGTCCGCCAAGGGTTGAAGCTTATCGATGGCCAAAACATGTTAACTTTTGGGAGACTAAAGAGGCAAATGTATGTTAAATAGAATAATTGAGATATCAAATAATATTTTCTCTATATTATTATAAAATAGAAAAAGAGTCGAATGAACCATATAGGCGGAAAAAGAAAAAATGACTCACACAACTGATAGAAAAAGCCATGCAGTCGTAGGTCATACGGTTTGGTTTTGTTTATATGTTATTTTTAAAAATATACTATCTAGTATTGAAGTTTAAGATTTTTTTTTATTTGTATATATTGTATAAATTTTTTTATAATATATAATTTTTTTGAATAAGTTAGTTTAATTTTATAATTGAATGTAGTTCAGTTTTATAATTGAATGTATTATATAGATGATGATGTGTGATAGAGTGGAACCATCACGTCTTGATGTATATACGGAAATACATACAAAAAAATATGGGATACCAATTGATGAGGCTTCAGTTGAGGCAATAGTATGTGTTCAATAAATTTAGTTTTAAATGTTATTAACAAATATATATATTTAAAAAACAATATAATGTTCTAAAAATATTATAATTTAAGTCAAAGATGCAAGAATTATTATCTCAACTTCCATCATAATCATCAAATTCATTGATTGACAAAAATAAAATATTTTATGAAATCATGGGACATAACTTGCATGGGCATTGTCCAACTTATGGTCATGGACCATCTCCCAAGAATTTTTTTGAGTCTATAAGGTTTCAAATTGGAAAAATTTTAAAAATAAAATACAAGAAGAACTACATATTGAAATGGAGGTAGAGTTGACAACAAAATTGGAAAAAAGATTGTTGCAAATGGAATCACAATTTTCAATGGTCCACAACCAAAGAGATATACTTTCAAGTGCATTAGGCATTGCACCATATATTTTCTTAGATCCTGTACAGGTTAGTAAATTTGTAGTCATTGTTATTCTTTGATTTAAAGTAATATAATTATTTGATTTTAAAATCGTATTGCTAAAAGGCTCCTCAATCATCTAATGCACAAAACATATCAAGTCAATCCTCTCCATTAGAACAATTGCAACATCAAGAGGTGAGCAATAGGATATGGTATTTTGTTTTGTAAACAATAATTGATTCTAAATTATATTTCATATTAGTAGTTTAATCATGAGTATCAAAATTATTTGGTTTGCTGCTACATATTGACTTTTTATTTTTATTTTATATCTTAGAGGAAGATTAATCATCAACATCGAAACCTACAACTATAAAAGTCAAAACAAAACAGCATGTATGATATTTTTTTTCCCTCCTATTTATCTTTAATCTTTTAATAAACTAATATAATTATTATTAATTATCATTTTGGTTTTTGAATTATTATTCACATATGTATATAAATGTTATTAATTTTACAAGATGTGGCATAAATTGTCTTTTACAAATTTTTAATTTCTGTTTGTAAAAAAAAATATCCAAAAAAAGATTCAAAAACATATCAACGAGGTTAGACACTATTTTTATGAATTTATTGTACTAACTCTAATTATATCTATATGTTTTAATTTGAAATTGAGAAAATATTTATTTTTGTAGAGTGGAAATCTAGTACACCTTCTTTCATATACATTACCAAAAAGAAATGTGGCACAAGAATTCATTATTAGCAAAGACCTTGAAAAAGAAGTAGCAGGAAAAAAATTAACACTTTAATTTTGGGAAGTATAGATTAAAAATGTGTTGGAATCAAATGAGCTTTTGGCTAGACCTTATCAAGTAATAATCACAATTTCTTTTTTTTTTGGTAATAAGTTATAACTATTATAAGCTCGAAAAGCCCCTTAAACGGGGAAACAAACCCAGGACCTACCCTTTAATATCTATTTCAGCACATAATGCTAACTGTAAGGGAAGGTCACTCAACAAAGGGGAATTAAAAAACATAGGAACAAAAGATGACAAAGTAGTTTTAGCCACCATATCTGCAAATAAATTAAAAGACCTTGCACTCCAATTTATGGTCCAATTAAAAGCTCCAAATCTTTGCCGAATAAGCAGTAAATCAAAACAAGTAGACCAATCATTTGGAGCTTCTCTGGTTTTGATCTCCTGAACTACCATCAGAGCATCAGAAGACCACACCAGATTTCCCCAACCTTTCTCCTCCATCATACCCGATGCCCACTCCAGAGCTTTCACTTCTCCAGTAAAAGGAGTGTCACAGTAGCACACCTCAGAGGCTATAAATTGGATTTTCCCTTCCCAGTCACGCACCACCATTGCCTAACTGGTCCTTTGATTATCCCAGGCTGCATCAGTGTTGATCTTCCACCACCCTTTTTCTGGCGTACTCCAGCAAGTTCTTACTTCCGTCTGTTCCCTCCTTAGCACACTACTTCGCTTCATAAAATCTTTAGTCATTGTTTCAAGCCGTTTAATTTCTTCTGAAAAAGTCAGTCTCTTTCCATGGATTATGCCATTTTTGAAATTCCACACACAGTAAAGAAGAGATCCAAGAAATACCATTGTAAATTCTTTACCATCTGTGTGGAATTTGCCGGAGGATCAACACATAAGTCAAGTAACTCTTGGATATTTTGCACTTGGATGGCTTCTATTCTAAAGTTCCATTTGCAAGAAAAGGCAAGGACCTTCACTGCAATACACTCCTTGAACAAGTGCATCATCATTTCCAACTCACTTCCACAAATGGGGCAGCACACATCAGTCCCGCTAATCTTCTTTGTTAAAATCTCCCTTACCGGGATAGCTCCAGCAGCAAGTCTCCATAAAAACACTTTTATTCTGTCATGTAGACTACGCCAAAAACCTTAATCGGCGACACTAAATGCGCGACGAAGCAAAAAATTTGCGTCGCGATAAACTAACGGCGACACAAATATAGTGCGTCGCCTTTATTTGAACAAAATAGCGACGCACCCACGTCGCTAAAATGTGCGTGAAATCAGCTTCTGCGACGCACGATCGAAAACCGTCGCGAAAAATGTGGCGCGAAACATATTCGGCAACACAAAATCGGCATGTGTCGCGAAAAATAATCGCGCCAAAT
>QANX01007817.1:0-60123 GCA_003254975.1 Ochetophila trinervis
TTTCTTATCGTGTCTTATCGTGACCCATCGTGTTAACGTGTTCTAATCCGTTTCAACCCGTTTTCTTATCGTGTCTTATCTTGTGACACTGATATCAATCCGATCCGATATTTCAAACCCAAACCCGCAATTTATCGTGTCGTGTTATCGTGTCGTGTAACATTTTGCTAGATCTAAATAAAATGCATTGCACAATATCTGTCTCTGATCCGTTAAAGTTCGAAAGAGAGTAGGCAAAAGATTGTCCGCTTTTTTTAGTGGCAAACTTGGCATGCCAAAATTTGATAATAATAATAATAAATTGGCATGCCAATGTATGAATGCATAGTTGCCAAAAATTTCTATAAACCACTTTTGTTGACATAGCAATTACATTTTTTAAAATTTCAGTATTGAATTGAATTATGTCTCATAAAGCAAACAACAAAAAATAAATTGTTCATAGGAGATAGACAAAGGCTTAACTCTATAAATATATTTGCACTTTTACTTTTACTTTTTATTTTTAAAATATAAAAATTAATTTCAGAATAATTATATTGCCTTGTAAATACAGAAGTTTTTACAGTATAACCATATAAAATGATNGATTGTACTGGTACAACTGTTATCTATAAATAAAATAACGTTGTCTATAAATAAATTTTTATTTTTAAAATAAGAAATTAACTTCAGAATAATTATATTGCCTTGTAAATAAGGAATTTTTTACAGTACAACCATATAAAATGATTGTACTGGTACAACTACCATCTATAAATAAAGTAACGTTGTCTGTAAATGAACTTTTTATTTTTAAAATATAGAAATTAATTTCAGAATAATTATATTGCCTTGTAAATACGGAATTTTTAATAGTACAACTAGACCTGGCAAATTTTAACACGATCTGTTAACACGCCACGAACACGAACGATTTTTATGGGTTTGGGTTTGTCTGAAACGAGTTAGGTTGATAACGGGTCAACACGTTATGAACCCGTTATCTTAAGGGGTCTTAAAGGGTTTACCTGCGAAAATCCGTTAGACCCATTAAAGACTCATTAGTCCTTAATGGCATTTTAGTAATTTATTAATAAATAAAAACTTAATTTACTAATAAAGATAGATGTAGTACAAGCTTTATTATGTACAAGAGATTGACTTTTTGGAAAGGGAAGTAATTTACATTTACATTTATATATATATTACTATTTTTTTGACATAAATATTTATAATTTTATTATATATTCAGTTTTAGATGGTGCCATTAATTTAGAAGAACTCACAGAAGATGTCATTACATCGAGTGTTGAACAAGCTAAATTAGGACAATGCTCTAACATATTTTCTTTTGATGATTAGATGTATTGAAATTTAAGTGGTATGCATTATTTAATTTTTCTATATCAAATTTTAAATAATTCCATTAATTTAAAAGAACTCACAGAAAATGTCATTACATCGAGTGTTGAACAAGCTAAATTAGGACAATGCTCTAACACATTTTTTATTTATGATTAGATGTATTGAAATTTAAGTGGTATGCATTATTTAATTTTTCTATATCAATTTGGATAATAATATACAATTTAACTTTTTTAGATGTTTTGCCTTTTATGTTTTGCTAATTATGGTTGAAGATGTCATATGCATCGGATTGTCTATGCAAAAAATGAAAATGTGGTTGAAATTGAATATGTTTATGTATTATTGTCATTTCAAACAATATTGTTTTAAATTTTTATTATTCATTAGTAGAAGGATTTAAATATTACATTTGTGTGGTTTGTTATTTTTTAATATGTATTAAGTATGTTGTTTTAGTTTTTATTTTTTATTTATAAAAAGATACAAATATTTATGTTTATTTTTGCTTTATTATTTTTAGTATAGACTATGAATTATAAATCAAATATATTATTATTTTTTTAAAAATAATTTTGAAAAAAGTTAACGTGTTAATGGGTTGGATAACGGATTACACAATAATTTTATGAACGGATTTGTGTTTACATATTTCAACATGAAAGCTTAACGGGTTGGGTTTGGATGAGAAAATTTTGACACGAACATGAATATAACATGATACGTTGCCAAGTCTAGTTACAAGTGGCAGTCTTGAATTGGTTTTAAGCATTAATCTTTTGTTTTTTTCTTTGCTGCCACAACACTAGAGTGAAACCCTTCAAAAAAGGGTTGAAGGGAAGAGATCCATGCCATTGACTGGCTCATGGCATGGGCTAAAAGAAATAAAAAGATGAAACCGGTTGCCGGTTTCAAAGAAAATAAAGGAAAAAAAAAAGGCGGGAAGAAAGAAGATTTTTGGGGAAAAATGAAATATGATTTCACAAATCTCAAGGTAATATTTTTCCAATTTTTATGAGAAATTAATGGATGAAAACGTACCACATAGTTGAAAAATTGACTTTAATTGAAAAAAAAAATACCCCACATCTGGACTCGGGGTCCCCGGACTAAATGACGTTGTGTAGTAATGAAAATATACATAAAAAATTTATTTAAAAAATAAATAAAAGTACAACGTTACTTCATAATGGATTAAAAGTACTAGTAAATGAATAAATATGACTCATTTTGGCTAATATTACTCATCAAATGACAATGTCACTTCTGTATGGACAATAATACTACACTATGGTATTCTATTATCTCTTTATGGTCAAATGTGACATATTATGGATAAAGTGAAAAATAGAGTCAACATTACTTTATAATGGATTATAGTTACTGTAAAATGGATAAATATGATCAAATATGGCCAATATTACTCAATAAAGGACGATGTCACTTCTATAGGGATAATAGTACTTCATTATGGTATTCAATTATCTCATTATGGTCTAATGTGACATATTATGGACAATGAACAAAATAAAAGTTGACAATACTTTGATATGAATCATAATACTCCATTTTGGTAATATATACTACATTATAGTTATATGTTTACCCTATTATGGTCCAATTGGCAATAGTACTCCATTATGGTCTGACTTATGAGGACTATTGTTTTCCAAAATGGCTAGTCGTACTCGATAAGGACAATAGTACTCCTATATGAATAATATTACTGTATTATGGATAGTTTAGTACCTCATTATATTCAATAATACTCAAAGTGGTAAAAAATTACTCTGTCATGGATAAATAATACTATGTTATAATCCAATGTGATCTTTGATGGTCCACAATACTTCAAAATGGACATAATGGACTATGGTACTTCGTTATGAATCATAATACTCATTATGATTTTATGATACTTCATTTTAGTATCATTGTACTCACATATTCTTTCACTGTATCACAATATTTAAATACAAAAAAAAAGTAGAATAAATTTTATATGGTTGGTGGCAACTAGAAAAATATTTTAACGGACTAACTTTGGCATAGATAAGTTCTAGAATCAATATTATATATATTGCTCATTAAGGACGATGTTATATTTGTTGGTTTTGGTCTTATTTGTTCTCAATGTTAGTAAAATAAATTGAAAAGAATATTAACTTTTTTGTTGCAAGTTGCATAATTAATTGTAGCCTTACATTTTGAGATACATACTTAATAATATATTTGATTTAATATATTTGAAGTTCAAAGGTAATATTTGATTTTTGGATACATAATTCGTAGTCATTTGTGACACGATTTCATTGACTTTGAAGTTCTACCATTTATATGGTAAAGAAAAATTGTTTTTTTGGTACATAATTATAAACTCGATATGTATATATTATGTACAAATATTCGATAATTAACTAAATATTACAATTAAACATACAACCATGTTATATTACAATATACAACAATATTAAAATGTTGCATACTTGTCATACATTACATCTTGAAGTTTCGGTGGAACAACCCTACCGCATATTTTTTTCTCATGGCAATAATACTTTTTTCCACAATATTGACTAGTAGTCCACCGAATTTGTTTTCAATCCATCTCAAAGCGAACATCCCGCAATCCCCACTCCATGAAAACCACATATTTATTATGTCACAAACAAGTTTAACAAACATACGCGAGATACAGACTGTGAAGACTTGTATTAACGATTTTAAATAACAACCCGCGTTCAACGTACCTCACTGATTATTGGGCAAATGTGTCATCCATCATTTTAATCGTATACGACTCTAAACTGTATGTGATTTTCCGTCGGTGTTTGTAAATTTCAAAAATATGCAATATATTTGGTATCAAATGGCATATGCATGTGGCATTTTCCTCCTGGAAATGAGATGTTGTACTGTTCACGGATGGATCATACAGGTTTACATGCTTCTTAGTTATTTTGACGTGTGCAACGAGCTAGTGTTTGTTTCCATTGTTAACCGGCATTAGCAACTATAATTTTGGTTTTCATGTTAGTTAACACGGTGTGGATGCCACAGGGATAGCTATGAGTTTCCGACGGTATCAATTAATAAAATACAAAAACATTCTTACATAGTCACATGTCCACCACAGTTGACCATATATAAGATATTCACCCTTGAATGCTTGACAAAATATGTTAGTAGCCTTAATCTCCAACAGTGAATCAATTTTATCTTTGTGGCGTATAAACATAGCTTGCTGGTGAAAATATGATTAGTAGGATTGTAGGATGGTTTTTTTGACACTAATTTCATAAGACACGTGGACAGTACACAACTCACCCACAACATGCAATCCAAAATTGTACAACGCTCTGAAAATGCCTCTGGGGTCATATACATCCTCTTTTTGATGTGGAATAGGCATACGCCAATGTGCTGCATGTCCACAGTTACATCAAAAATGTTACAAATTTAATTAACCACTTTTACCAATTTTGTTAAATATAATGGATTAACAATGGTAGGAAACTCACGTGAGGTTGAAGCGAACCTCCAAGCCATAAAATTCCATCAAAGAACATCCATGGGACGTTACCATATTCTATATCAACTGTTGTCGTTGGCTTGCACGTCAAGTACCAATCACAGAAGGCAACGAACTCCTCATCTGTAGGCTTGGACATCGGGTTCCATTTCTTAGTTGCTTTCCGATGTGCCCTTGGATCCACCCATGGACTTTTCGTAACGTCAGATGTTTGTATTCGTGTCCTGCTCGAATGACGGGCCCCATTAATTGCCCCAAGTCCTCGACATCATGGATTGCCCAAATTTGATATGGCATGCATTCTTTTTGTTTATGCATATCAATTGCACTGTTATCAGTTAACACTGTCCAATCACGATCATCGTCAATATGTATATGCAAATCAATACCAATTGGCGCAGTGACTATGGTCGGCGTCGACATGTCACGATCCTCGATTGTATGACCCCCTTCCGACTGTAACACCGAAGAAGGTTGATTGATGGGCAACAGAGTCTCAAATTGCCCCGACCGATCATTGTTGATCGCAGCAAGTAAACCTCGAGGCACCACATCAAAGTCTAGAGCATGCAAAGAATGATCCACACCCTGCGATGTATCATGCGCCGGTGGTGGTGTAAGATCACGAGGCAATAATGTCTTGTGTGGCATCGATTGCGACACACATGGAGTGTTTAAGAAAAACAACTTTTATGTTAATACTTGAAGCATAAATTTTTTTAGGGAAAAGTACATGACCGCTTAGTTTTTCAAGTATAGCATTAAGCTTGCTATTTATGTCGTTCATCGGACCCTGTATTGCATCAATGCGGCTACTGAATACATCTTGACGCTGTTCAATCGCTGATTGGTGGCGGAGAATGCAGTCAACATTTTGATCCACCTTTTCAAGTCGTGCAAGGATTATTTCCATCTGCCACATGACCCCGACAAAATGAAAATATGTCAACTCACCCATCAGTTGCAATAAATCACTAATAAAATTGATTTTGTTTTTAAGGTTTGCCAAGACTTACCATGTTGTCAATGTGGTCGTCAGTTGATGGGTGTGGTTGCACACTGGCTGCATGCTGTTGCATTTTCCTGTGCTGTCTCCTCAAGTTCTTCCACAATCGGTGGAAATCAGCATTTATGTTTGCAATGACCATTAGTTAATACGGTCATATATGCCTGGCTCATTTCATCCTCTCTTAGACATAATGTCCAATGCACTTCAAGCTGCACCAAATATTAATAATAACATGGTTAATGGATATGGATTTTATGAACACTATATGCGCATTCAAATGTTTTGTGTTAAATGAACCTTACATTTTTCTTATCAAATATTGTGTATTTAAGGCCTTCATAAGTCAGGTGGCTCACCTTTCACCCCAAAAAAAGAGGAACTGATTGGGAAATCCTACATGGAATACCATCATCCCCTAGCTTGGGGATACTCTCATAAGCTTACATCTACAACATTAGCCAAAATTTTCAGTAAATATATACAGCAATGTTAGATATAGTGGTAAGTATAAACCAGATCCAATTTATATATAATATATATGTTTATGTATATTATATATACGGGCATATCGAAACACGCTATGTCATAGTATTTCACCTAAAATGCTAGAAGGAATCTTTTTATGTCGTGGTTGCCAGATGCATTTCACACTTCGCCCGGAGGTGGCCAATTGAAGAACCCATGCAGTGCTTTAACAGTCTCGTTGTACAGAAATGTCCCCTATGGATAGCTATTGAATTTATCTATATCTTTGACTAGAATAGCAAATTTGTGCTGAATTAAAGTTTTACGCGGCACACCTAAAAGTCCCCAGTTCAGTAAATATAGTAGCGCCATCTTCACAGCATCCATAGTTTCTGTACCAAACTGTGCTGCCTCAAAACATTTCTCCAACTGCTGAATCTTGATGGACATTGAGTTGTCTAAGTACTTCTCTCGTATTGTGCGTGATGTGATGGTCCGTATGTCATCATTATGGTCTACAATGTCGGCATTGCACCGTAACCCCATGACTAAGGCAAAATCTCTCTCCATGGACCTCACACCCGTTTTGCAAATGTTGAACTCCAATACCTCCATGTCATCGGACTCCACCTTTTTCAGCTCTAAGTGGTGTATTAATTGTCCTTGGTGCACGATCTTCCGTATATCAATGAAGTGGCCGAAACACATTTTGGCAAACTCCAGCAGCTGCACAACTGTAAGCTTGCTTTTTATCTTTTCAATAGCCTGAAACGTCTGCGCATATGATGACAAATTTTGTGCCCAGACCTCGCCATCCTTAAAAATACGCCTCTGAACAAATGGGTTATCATGTTAACACAACAACGTTTAATGTCAAATGTACATAAACCTGCAGCCTCAATGTCAACATATTCAAATCTTAAACAATATGTATGCACTTCAAATATATTTTATGGCATGACAGAATGTTGGACAAAATCTGTAGGCCACCCAAATGACCACTTTCCAATTTACCCCATGGTATATTTCAGGGTACCACATGTGGATCGCGGGACCCTGGGGCCCCTGCATAGAGTTAAGGGAGTAATGGCAGAGATCCCAACTTGACATTCCAACATACCCTGTGTTATATACCGTGTTACCCCGTGTTACACATGAGAAAAACAGGTCATTCCATTATTCTAGATGTCACCCTGCGTTTAACACGGGGTCCCCACATTATGTCTATGGGACAAATTGCAGAGACCCCAAATGATGCGACTCATATTTCCTGTGTTACACACCGGGTCGGCCCTTGTACAACATGGAGAAATTAGGTCATTATATGGTTTTTGATGTTACCCCGTTGTACGAACGAATGAATATTCAGAGACCCAAAAAAACCACCCAAACTTACCCCGTGTTCTATACCGGGTCTTCCCGTGTTCCACACGGGAAAAAACACAACTTTTATAGTTATTTATATTTTATCCCAGGAAAACCTCGGGGTCCCCGCGTATAACTGATGGGATAACAGACGGATACCCCGACGGATCCATGCCAACAACCCCGTCTGAAAGGCAGGAGTGACCCGTGTTATGCACGGACCAACGCCAGGACAATCCCAACACATTTTATTTATTTTCCACAGGTTTTCTCACCAACCAAACAAAATTTACACTAAAATAAGCAAATCCTATTTTTAAAGAAAATGTCCACTACGAAATTGATGTTATCTCGTCCACAGTTGAGCCCCTAGGTCGCCTCGAGCCGTCTTTGTTAGGGTCTATGCTGCCACCGATGGTTGGTTGTCGGGTTGATGTTTTAGCTTCCCCACTGGAGGCGCTTGCTCTTTGCTACTTTTGCGGCGGTTACTTCGCCTTTACTTTGCCAGTTGTTTGCTTCACCCTCCCCATCGCTCTCCTCAATAACAATCCCTATTCTGTGGTCATTCAAATTGCCAAGTCCAAACGGTTCCACTATGAAATTTCCATTAAGGAGATGAAGGAAACCTAGATTTATTAGTTTTTGTCGTCGGTGATTGGAAGAAAAACCAATCGTCAAATGTTGTTGCCCTTCTCTGCCTTTTCCCTCCCAAAATGCACGAGAAGCCCTAATTTTTTTCCTATCCCGTGTTCATGTAAGAAGGCCCCGTTCGTAGTATCCCAATTTAAATGGGGTTATAATTTCCCCATTAAACTGTTCGGGGTCCCCGTGTTTATATACCGAACAACTGACAGTGAACAAAATAATCAATTGAATTCAACCCCGTCTAGTACAGCGGGGTACCTCGTATATTACACAGGTGAATTTGCACGCCTCCACTAAGCAGTGCCCCCGCTTACACTTAGGGTGCCCCATGTATATATACGGGACAAATGACAGAGATAAATATAGTGATAAAGATTTAAACCCCGTTTCGTACAGCGGGGTACCCTGTATGTTACACGGGTGAATTTGCACGCCTCCATTGAGCAGTACCCCTGCTTACACTTGGGGTGCCCCGCGTATATATATGGGACAAATGACAGAGAAAAATATAGTGATAAAGATTTAAACCCCATTTCGTACAGCGGGGTACCCCGTACATTACACGGGTGAATTTGCATGCCTCCACTAAGCAGTACCCCCGCTTACACTTAAGGTGCCCCACGTATATGTATATGGGACAAGTGACAGAGAAAAATATAAAGTAAACCCTGTTTCTTACCACGGGATATCCCGTACAGTACATGGGTCGATAGTTTGTAATACGTTTGAAGTTAAAAATCCCTTTCGATCGATTTCAATATGTATCCCGGATATGACACGGGGGGCCCGCTTTTGTATACGGGGTGTCTCTGATACATGTACCTCACATGCCATAAATGAAGAAAAACAGTTAATTACTAGAGCATGTTAATGTTCAATTGTAGTGAACCACGTGAGAAATGGTCACTATAAAATTTTGTAATAAATGTGAGAGAAACTTATGGTTTGGTGCATTACCAACAATAGTCATTAATGCATCACCAACATTCCCCTCTTTCCTCTGTATGGTTATCTTAAGCTATTTTCTTTGTAATGATTCCTCCATCAGAGTATGAATTACAAACCATCTGAAGAATAATTTGATTAAGAAGACTTATCAACTTCAGTGGATCCACATAGCTAATGCTTACAAAGCACAAGTGAGGTATTTACAATATAGTATATTTATTTGTTATACTTAGGGTGCTAAGAAATACCTATGAACCAATATTAACTATTTATTCATAGTATTTATTTTAAAACTAGCCTCGTTCTGGTCAAAGTATTCTAAAACAGTAGTGTATTAGTTTGCTTGATAGTGTAATTATAAATCATACTTTCGTGCTATTAGTTTTCTAACCCTACTTTAGACCTTGTTTAACTGTTATTGCAGATATAAATATTTAGTTATTTTAATTTTAAATAGTTAAACTTCATTTATCTTGCACATTAGTTTTTTCATTGAAAATAATGAAAGTTAAGTCTATTATATTCAATTGCATGTATAGGTAAGATACTGAATATTTCATCATTGGGTGGATAGTTTAGATAACACACTGGTATCTACATAAATGGATTGCAATTATGAAGTCACAAACAGCGCAACTGAAGGCATCGTCGGTGGGTTAGATGGTGATAAAATGCAGACAGGTTCAGTTAGTTTGAACACCTCAAATGTTCAAATGGAATTCAGAGATGGAAATAAATATGGTTCATTGTCTACTGAAGACATGATTGATGAAGAATTTGAGTCGACTGAATCTGCAAATGAGTTTTATTCAACATATGCCAAATTAATTGGATTCGGGGTGTGCAAGCATTATGTCAAAAAGGATTGTAACGAGGAAATTCAGAAACAAATATGGGTTTGTGATAAGGAAGGATATAGAAGCCCCGTGTGGAACGAAATGATAGGAAGAGGGAACTGAGGGCACTAACTAGAGTAGGGTGTCCAACTTTATTTGGTGTGATTAAAAATAGGTCAAAAGGCAATTGGATAGTGACTAAATTTGTACATGGTCATTCTCATCCGTAGCTACATGGGAACCAAATACAATGTATTCGATCCAACCGATCAATTGAAGATCCTTATCTTGCAGAAGCCAAATGTATGCATGATGTTGGCATTGGAACATCAAAAATAATGGACTACATGGTGGACAGAGCTGGTGGATATGATCATGTGAGGTTCAATTTGAAAGATTTGCACAATCAATTTACAGTTGACCGCAATGACAGTATACATGAAACGGATGTAGAAATTTTGATTGCCCACTTTCGCACTAAGAAGGTGATAGATCCGGATCTATTTTTCGACTATACAGTTAACTCAGAAAATAGACTGTCAAACATTTTTTGGGTGGACTCAATATCTCGGTTCGATTATCGTTGTTTTGGGGATGGGATGGCATTTGATACTACATACAAAACTAACGCGTATGGGAAGCCATTAGTGATAACAGTGAGTGTAAACCAACATAGCAGGACATGCATATTTGGAATGTCCCTGATAGTCGATGAATCGGTGGAAACGTATACATGGGTACTGAACACGTTCCTCCAAGCTATGTATAATAAGCATTCGATTTCAGTGGTGACTGATGGAGATAAGGCAATGAAAAAAGCAATTCAAGACATTTTTCTGCACTCGAACCACCAACTATGCACATGGCACATAGAGAGAAATGCTCAAGCAAATTTACATGATCCAGACAAGGTACGGGCGATCACCGATTGCATGATGAGCGAGTACAGTGTGGAAGAGTTCCAAACTCAATGGTCTCGAATGGTGGACAAATTTTCCTTGCTCGGGAATGAATGGATTAAAAAGATGCATAAGACACGTGGACTCTGGGCCGAAGCATTCATGAAGGGAAAAAATTTTGCTGGCTTGCGTAGCACTCAGAGATGTGAGAGCATGAATTTCTATATGAACAACTATGTGAAAGGCTTATTGAAATTGTATGAGTTCATAATGCAGGTAGATCGTGCAATATCACGGGTGCAGAACAAGGAGGTGCACGACGATGTTAAGAGTAAATATACGATTCCAGTGCCTATTACACACCTCAAACATTATGAGAAACATGCAGGAAAAGTATACACAAGGAAAGTTTATGAGAAAGTGCAGCTCTACAGGATGAGACATTGTTGATAAAGAACGATTGCATCGAATACAGAGATAGGAGAATGTACAACTTGACTAAGTTTAGAGAACCTCAGTCCAAATGGAGTGTCACTTACTATAACCATATACAATGTTCATGCAACATCTTTGACAGTGTTGGCATTCCATGTAGTCATTCACTGTACATCATGAAGCAGGAGCATCTTGCTAAAATTCTTGAATCGTTGATTATACATCGGTGGAGAAAGGATGCAAAGATTGAAGGAACGAAATAACAATGCGGTGTTGGTGAATTATCAAATGAGGCAGCAACATCACTTCGATATGCCTCCTTAAGTGTAATTACCAACAAAATTTGTCTGTTTGGATCAAAAACGGAAGAAGGATACGAAGTGGCCAAAAGAGAAATGTTTAATTTGGAAGCTCGATTAGAAGAAGTAGCGAGGGTCTTTGACGACACTGAAATGACAATTAGAGATAGGAAAGGAAAACACAACATTTTAAGAGATCCAATTGTAGTGAAGACCAAAGGTGGAGTAGCTGCTGGGACGAAGGAGGCAAAAGAATGATGATGCAGTCAGTGCAAACTGGTTGGTCACACAAAGCGGACTTGTTTAAAAAAAACACTGGATGACAATGGCGGAGACGTAAATGCATCCAACAGTGTTGCATTAAATGATAGTGCGTCCGAGATTGGTTAGGAGTCGTCAAGGACGGTGGACTTCATTGAACACGAGTTGATGCACACTGGCAGGTGGGAGACAATATGTAGTGAACTTCCGTCTGAAGGAACATTTCAAACTAACCCAAGTATAGACAAAGCAGCACAGGACGATTCATGGTGACGATGGTGGTGGGTTTAGGGTTATTCGTAAGTTTGAAATTTGGAATGACATAAAGACAATGTATGAATCCACAAGTACCCAAATATTTAGCATGTACAAAAGGTTTTACATGACATTGAATCGTAGGACTTAAGAATTTGATGGTAATACTAAATTGATGACAGAATGGGCAACTGTACAACTTTGGTAGTGCTTCACAGCATCCATTGTATCTGTTGTCAAAAACTTAACCCGTGTATACATGTATGCGGGACAAACGGACTGCAACATGGTAAACTATAAATAATATAAAACAGAAGATACTATAAAATATTTACCCTAAACTTGAATGGATTTACAGTAAAGGTCATAACACCATTGGAAGTTATCTAAACCCTAAATCAATTGCATTCTAATCCTGTGTATTCAAACCAAAATAACAAAAACAAAAGATAGACCCAAGTTATCTCTTTTTTCTCTAGCCCGCTTTTGCCCGTTGTGCCCTTCCGGATGGAGGATGAGTTATATTTGCATGCTTGTGGTGTGATTTGGCAACAAGCACCGAACGCTCCTCGTCATATGCAATTGCTTTTTGATACAATAGAGCCATTTTGGTATTATGACCATTCTCGATTAGGTTCAATGCAGTAAAAGATCTCTCCATTTGGGAGTCAAATTGCAAAAGTCAAGATAGTATGTCACAGCTCGCCCTATACAGTTATATGTATAGGACCAAAAAAAAATTCAAACATAGAAATTGAATTCATGGGGTTGTCGCTTACTTGGCGTTGTTCTGTCTGCTGCATGTACTTGATGACATACAGCTTGTTCTCCCTATTTTTTTGGGTAATGCATGGTAAGAGAAGTGAAGAAGTTCTTTTTATTGAAAATTTGCTGGACTTCATTAGTGAAGAGAAAATCCAACGAACGCATTTGCAACACATTAGTGTTACGTTAGGCGATATCATAAATCCACTAAATTTCTTAAATTTCAACAATTTACTGAGGATAATACAATCAACTTACAATGGAGTGTGCCAATTCTTCCGGGATGATGGTTCTCCTTGGGCTTGGGAGGGGATCCCAGATCTCACAAACTTTTCCAGGCACACATACAACCACTAGATACCAATGACCATATGGATCATGCAAAGGAATGAATATCTGTACAACGAGTTCAACCATTATACATAATTATCTTGCACATTAACATTCAATATCTGATTGTAATGAAGAATAATATGGTAAAAGGATTACTCACATTTTCATAGCAATTAAGCTTCCCCATGTACATATGCCTGAATTTCCCCTTTTTGTCAAAGGTGGCCATGTGCCTATCATTCATTAACGCTTGTTGCTAGCCGATGCAAAACAAACACACATGCATTCAAAGGGTTTATAGCAATGATCTGTGGCTAAACAAATTTAGAAAATGATATATATTCCAAGTACGTACCTGGAAGTAAGTTGGCAAAAACCATTTTCTAGCTTCGTCTACATACGATATGCGTTGCTGGTGCGTTAGCATGTCTGCCGCTAATGATATGACCTGCACAATCAACCAAACGTTAGTAAGACACTTATGGTACGTGAACAGTTGAGGAAACTAACTCGGAACCAATCGATAACTCACATCGCCATTCAGCCACGTCGAAGGAAGTAAGGACATAATTGCATGGCGAGTATAGAAATTTTGTGCGGTTTGCACCAACATTTCCCTAACAAAACACCCAAAAATTTTCAACGTTTTGATGACAATTATTTTAGAAAACACAATGCACACGTAAATAATTAGCCTCGATTGAAGGATAGCGAATGTATGTACTCTGCATCAAGGGTAGAATCAAAAATGTAGTCTAACAACTTCACATTGGCTGGAGGGATCATTTTTTGGACACAAAATGGACCCACGCTGATAAAATCAGAAGAGAGAAGGAGAATTTTTTGAACTTCACTTCTTTTAACAGCGTCATCCTTCACTAGCACGTGACTACCACATGTTGCAACCCGTGTACGCACAAGACGCTGTGTTGGCGCATTGGAAGAGCCAATCTTACCCTGAAAACATATAATGCCAAAGTTAGAGTCTCATTACATTGAATGAAGCTTATGCAGTAGAAATGAGAAACAAAGCAATAAATAACAAATGCCAAATTTCCTTACAACATCGGGTTGTAGCTGTTTCACCAACATATCCAAAGGCTTGTTGAACTTTAAGGTATCAAAGGAGGATGAATCATTTTCTGCATTTTTCTTCTGTGCAATGTCTTCCTCGATGGAAACCACTACGAGTGAGGACTCCTTTCCCATCTCAAGCTGGCCGGCTGGCACTGATTCTTCATCCTTACTCTTTCGTTTAGCAATCCTGACCTTGTCATATTTGGTATCCGGATTCGAGGCATTCGCAGTCAGCTTTTCAACTGTGTCATAGTCTCTGAAATGGTTGCAAGGTGATTTGTGACATCCGCCTTGAATGTCCGATAGTTATCATCTGAATCTGTCAATTTTCCATTCAAAACAGCAACGTCTTTTTGAATGTCCTGTATAGCTGTTCGGATATCTATCATATCATCATTCTCCTGGGCAGGTACTCCTCTCCTAGCTTGGTACGATGTTGATGCTTCGCCCTGCATAACCTATAATACCCACAATTGATTTTTAAGCGACAATGGGGTCAAAACTCAAACTTCGCGAGGCGGACTAATATGCACAAATTTAAGAAAACACATGAACATGCAGAATATTTACTAAATTTACAATGTCAAAGAGGAAACCTCCATTTCAGGTGAATGTCTTCATGAATCACTTCATCTCAGACTCTCCCCAAGCAGTGACGGGGGTCAACGATCTTTCAATGAATCTATTCGCAGTCGAAGACACACCTAGGTAAAAAAGCTGTATGACATGGAATAAAAATGAAGTACCGATAAATAGGTTAGCAAAATTGAGTAACGAAGGTAATTATAGATGATTTACCTCTAAAATTATGAGGCATCCAGGAATATAGAGTAGATCTCACTCCTTACACTTCCTTAGCCCATCGACAAATACATTGAATGTAAACAGTGCCCACTTTTACTTACTATTCAGTTCAGGCTTCGTCACTCGCCCGATATCGGTTGTTTTTATGTACATTCTTGAGTTAGGACTCAGAATCGTCCCCATAAGAAAGAGCGTGAATACTACCTAGAAATCATCGCTGGGTGTACAATATTTGAATAATAGAGCCTCCAGGTCAGTAATCGATATGCCTGCTTCGGGTGTGCCGTATTTCCTTTTTAGCACCTCAATGTCCTCCATAGAGAATGCATCATTAACTTCACTGCGATCATCAACTAGTTCCAGCAGTCGTTCCACATCGTGGACACCTATTGTCTAATGCACTCCGTGGAGTGTGAGTGTACAAGAAATTGGATTGAATCGATCCATCAGCCACGACACCAGCTGCTTCTTTATCCCACACATTTTTTGACTTATGAAAGAACTGAAGCCTAATTCATTTATTGCCTTCTTTTGAGCTTCGCTGAAAGCTTCTACAACGCTCCATACTCTTTTCGGAGTACATCTACTAATGAAACTCATTTTTCTATCAGCCCAGACCCCTTCGTATTTTGCTTTATCTTCAGGATTAAGGTCTTTCCATTCCTTAGCCAATTCTTTCATAACCTAAACATAGAAAAAACTTAGCATTATATTTTTTTCTCACATGTAACTACTACTCACAGACAATAAATTATTCTACTTACATCTGCATTAACTTTAAAATCACAATTTTTCTTGCGGAGTTCAACCTCGCTGTTACTGCAACAAAATAAATTATAACGAAATATAAATTTACAGTCAGTAATACCTTTTTTTCGAAAAGAAAACCCTAAAATTTCTTTATCTATCAAACAATTTGAATTAGGTACTCACTAATAATTAAACCATCCATTTGCAGATAATTTTTTTGAATGGATCTTATCCTTCCTTGATCCTGATGTTGTTTCATCATAAATATCACGTGCACGAAATGAGTTATACAACAACATTTCATACAATAAAGGAAATTTGAACAACTAGGTAAAATTGTAAAACATATATAAAATATACTAGTGCGGGGTACCTCGTGTACAACACGGGATATATTTATAATGGGTTTTCATGAAATGAACCCGAGTTATACCCAGATCCCTCGTGTCCCATATGCGGGACATATGGCAGTGAAGCCAAATTTGTGCTTCCTTTTCCCCCCATCTTCCAGAGCGGGGTACCTCATCGTGAGCAAGGGGTACCAACATTTCTACATTGTCTACCTCTAAATGGCAACAACTAAACTTATACAACCCACATTTAACCTTTTATCACACAAACAACATCATATGACATGAAATAAACCCATGAACACTCAATGTACATAAAATTACAAATACAATCACACATTATCAGAGTACTTACCTTCACCCTCCATTATTAGAGATTGACAATGTATTGCGGCCTAGATTTGAGTATGATAAATAGCTTTGCCTACCTATTATGCATTATAAAATCACAAACTATCAATTATACATTCATCAAGCACTTATGAAATAATAAAAAATTTACATGCTTTTAAGTCAAATTGGAATATTGTCTTAACTTCTTCAGTGCAAACTTGTAACAATAAATTAAACACTAAATTTAACAGAAGAACAGGGGAAAAGAGGAAAAAAAATTAACCAAACCCCAACAGCAGATATGATCGTGAGGAAGGGAGAAGAGAAAAAAATGATTTTTGCAAATTTCATGATGAACTGGGAGAAATCAATGGGAGAAGATACAAAATTTAACAAAAATGAAAACAAAATAATACAGTATGAAACCGTCATAGAAGTCAAAAAAATTGGGGGTTTTTTTAACATCAAAGGTTTGAACTGACTAGTTGTGAAGCAAATCGAAGATCAGAAAGAAAAAAAAAATCAATACAACTTTGGAGGCTTACAGTTCGAAGAAGATGGAAGAAGCCAATTTTTTTTTCCTTCGCCGCTAACTCCGCTTGTTAGGAACAGGGGAGAATAGTTTCACTTTCAAATGGGAAGAAACTTAGATGCGCGGGCTGGGGAAGAATAAGAGGTGAAAAAAAAAGGCAGTTAATTTTTTTTTACCGGTTAAATAGGTTACAAGTCAAAACTAATGGGTTTTATTTAATGCAACCATTGAAGGGTTTGTAACACCCCGTCTCGAGAAAAGATTAAAAATTTTCAAAATTTGACCAAGTTTGACCGTAAGTGGGCTCGGGGTTGACTTTTTCTGTGGTTTTAGTTTGGTTTTGACTGTGGTACCATTGTGTAGAGCTAGTCGATACGAGTTCGTAGACTAGTAGTATGCTTGATTCGGGGCTAAGACCGAAAAGTTATGGTCAAAATAGTGTGAGGGGCATTTTGGTAAATTTAACAAGGCTGGATGTAAAATGACAAAAATGCCCTTGCTTTGGTTTTAAATTTCCAAAAATTGCTCCCGATGCGTTCGCGTGCTGAGCCACCCCACCGAACCCTCTTGCCTTTGCCGGCAGCGGCTGTATTTCGGCCAGCTCGGGCCGGAAGCTACCGGAGTTTGAGTCAGCGACACCACAGATTCAGTGGCACCGGTGATAGGCCGTGGGAACGCCTGGACCGCCGGGGATCGTGAGAAGCTGGTTGTTGATTCGCCGAACTCCGGTGAAGGATCGGCCAATCCACCACCCGAATTTTGAAGCTGGTCACCTCCTCTATCCAACCCGGCCGGCGAGCGACCGTGGAGCCACCTAGATCGCCAGATTCCAGTGAGTTTCCGGTAATGGGTTAGCTTCTTTTCCCATAATTTGGACCTTAGGAATCCGATTTTACCATCAATTTGATGAAATTCCTCCTGTTTTGATCGGGATTAGAAAAATCCCTTTTTGGTCGTGAGTTTCAAGCCATTTTCCGGCCACCACCGATGGCGGTTGGACGAGGTAAGTCCATGGTTGTATCCTACTCTGCTCAAGCTTCGTTTTGATATATAATTCGCGTATTATAAGTGAGTATTGGAATTAACCGGTCTTGAGCAGTGTCATAAATAACGGTTAAATAGGAATTACGGATGATTGGTGATATAGATATGTGTGTAGTTGTGTTTTGGTGTTTGCTGTGGAAATGAATTGAGATGCTGAGATTATAGGATTGATTGTGTGATTGAATTTCGTGATTTTCAATAACCGTTTCGGAATATATTATATAGTTGAATTTACCATTGTGGTGAACTGTTATGTGAACTAAATACGTATGTGTTACAGCCAAAATCTGTGTTAATCGCTATGTTGAATGTGTATGTGGATTTGATTATATGAATTGTTATGGAAACTATGGGTGGTGATGTGGATGGTGATGTGAGATAAAGGATCGTGATGATGGTTACAATTATGCCACGATGCCTTAGGGCGAAGGATCGTGATGACTGGTTATTCTATTATGTGAAGTTAAAATTATTAATGAATAATGGGTGATAATTATATATTATGTATTTTTTTTTTCTAGAGTAAATGCATAATATATGGGTATAGATGAGAACTGCTTGGGCGAGGAATTTTGCCACCAAGTTATGTATATTATTAATTGTTAAATGTATTTGAAAAGCATTGAGGGAATTAAAAGTGTTTATGATATGTTAAGTGAGGAACGTGTGCTGAGTTTATTGATGTGATGGGCAGTAGCATATTTGGTGTAAATATGCTTTAAAGAACTACAAGTAGCTTGATCCCTAGCAAAAGGGGTATGTAGGCAGCTCAGTCTTCATACTGAGTCCAGCTACGAATTATAAATTTTTTTTGCATTGGTTTGACTGGGATATATGTGCTGGTTGTGGAAATTGTATAGGAATGTCTTCTTTGCAGGAATTGCAACTAATTGTATTTGGGGAATGTTGTTAAAACAGACGAGATGCTGCCGAAATTTTTATTGAAATTTCTGGTAGTATTGAGTTTCCCCTTTGTTAAATTTTATTTATTAAAGGCTTGGTAGGAATAAAAACTGCTTATTGACTTAATAAGAATATTAAGTCATGCAGTCAGGATCCAGGTGGGTCGGGTCCTGTCAAGTTGCACTCTAGTCTTGCCCCTAGCATTGATAAGCAGAAGTAGCTGCATGTATAGGTCTATAAAATCTGAACCATCAAAAGCCAAATTTGGTCATCACTCAAGTCCTACTCGATCGACCCCAAACCAAACATATATATATATATTTCAGTCTCTATACCTTTCATAATGGCCTGTGAGTTTGTTTTCCTGAAAGGTAAGAAGCTCCAGGAGCTTGTTGAGCTCGTTCGCAACTATGAAGTGAACAACTTGCAAAGCCTGCAGTTCAAGTCAGTAGGCGAGCAAGCGAAATACTTGAGAACCTGTAACTCTAATCAGGATTCCGTTGACAGCCTTTTAAATGATTGCAATGCATTGGTGAGTAAGTACAAAAACGACACCGTCCGAGGTCCAATTGCTTCTCTCATCCATTCTTATGCCGAAAGCTGCCTCAACAATGCACTTTAGATCTTTAGGAACTATACTCTGAGAAGGACCTACCTTGACAGAATCACCGTTTATATCCATAAGATTATCGAAGCTTTGAAAGTCTTGAACATTTCCAATCCCTCCGAAGTTTCTGATTTCACCAACCATATCAAGCAAAACAACAAATCTGTAATCGACTACACCAAGATGAGTGCGAATCCTTATGCTTCCCAAGAATTCTTCAGATTTCTCACTAACAGCGGTGTCGACTTCAAACCCTTGTTCAAAGGTAAATTAAAACTGTTTGTATCACCTCATCCAATGGTGCTATAACTGATGAAGACGAAGCTAGTTATTGTTGCTCAAGTTTGAATTCAACTAGTTTTCTAATTTTCTTTGTAATACGGAAACGTTTTAATTTCTGCTTTAAGTTTTGTTGTTTTAATTGGAACAATGCCGCTCCAATAAGTGTGAGTAAGTTGGCAATGTGGCTTCGAGGATCAGATTTGTTATACGAATCTTCTCGTATGCACATGTGTCCAAAATTAGTTAGGATCTTTGCGGCCGACGTCCTCAGTTTTTCATTCTACAATTTTTTTCCATTGTTATAAGTTTCGAGCTTTGGAGGAATTAATGAGTTTTGAATACATGGAAGTCCCTGAGGATAAGAAAGTCAAGCTAATTGCCTATAAGTTCAAGGGAGGAGCCTCAGCATGGTGGAAACAATTGACAGGAAATCGAAAAAGGCAAGGGAAAGGACCAATTCAAACATGGCCAAAAATGAGGAAATTACTCAGAGCTCGATTTCTTCCTACTGACTACAATCGAATCTTGTTTCAAAAGTATCATCAATGCTCTCAATCCACTCGAAGCATTGATACTTACACTGAGGAATCTTGCTAGCTCAGTGCCAAGAACAACCTCAATGAAACTAAGGAGCAACTAGTCTCAAGATATGTAGCTAGACTGACATATCCAATTCAAGAAATGCTGGAACTAAGTCCCATTTGGTCTTGGGATGAAGCCATCAGTTTTGCTAACGAAGTTGAAAAACAATTGCATCGAGGAGTGAGCAAAACCCCATCCAAATGGAAATCTGTGAATGACTTATACAATGATAAGTCCAAACCTCCTTTTTCTTAGCCTTCCCCAAAACAAACAGATTTGCAGCCAAAACAATAACCCCGACTGCCAAATCCTAATATCAAATCCCAAAACCCTTACCATAAACCATTTCCTTTAAAATGTTACAGATGTAACATGCCACAAATCAAATGAATGCCCTCATAGGAAGTGATACGAGCATAATAGAGTCATATTCTATCATTGGAGCAAAAAAGGATGATTTAAGCATGATTTCCAAGCAAGGAATGAATGTGGTAATGATACTCAGAAGTTGCGATGACGAAACGACGTAGTTTTATTAACAAGCATTTTATAATGGCAGTTTTATAATATTTGCTATTTTTGGATTTTAATGGCAATTTCGTAATTATTGCTATTTTCGGATTATAATGGCATTTGTAATTTTTACTATTTTTCGTATTTTATTTATTTAGGGTTAGTTTTCAGCCTTAGGATTACTTTTTTTAATAATTAATGGTTTAGATTGATTCTTGATCTAACCCTAATCTTTATATAAAGGGGGATCAATTCCTTTGTAAGACATATTAGAGATTTCAGATTTTAATCAATTGAAAAAATTAATTTTCTTATTGCTCCCAGGAGTGTTCTTGCAAGGTGATTAATCAATTTATTCTTCTTGTTGCATTATGAGTTGAATTCTCTTATCAAAGTATAAATACTTTGTGGCGATTATTCTTCTCTTTCCCTAGCCTTCTAATCCACATTTTTAGATTCAAGTTATCTAAAGGTTTGGTATGGCGGGTTCTTTTTTCCAATTATTGTTCAATATTTCTTGTGTGTTTTGGCGTTTTGGATTCTTTAATCTTGGGATTCCGCATCAATTGGTATCAGAGCATTGGTTGAGATAAGTTCCTATCTATCTTTGTTTTCAATTTTTTTTTGTGTTCTTCATTCATAATACTTTGATTCCCAAAAAAAAAGGTTGTGTTTGATCTGTGCGTCTTTTATTTTGATTCAAAAAAGAGAAAAAAAAAACCCTAATCGCAGTACCAATCACCTGGGGTCGCACCTGGGGTCACACCTGAGGCGAGTCTGTCCGCACAGCATCTCAAAAAAAAATCCAAATTTTTTATTTTTTTTATTTTTTTTTCTTTTCTTTTTGCTTAGGGTAATATTTTCTTTCCATTACTCTAGTTATTATTTTTTTCTTTTCTTTTGATCTACTTTCTTTCTTTGGTTAGGTTTTGAGATTGTGATAATTGCTTTTTGTTTTTCTTGCTTTGATTTGTTGTGTTTAACTCTAAAGTGCAACTTGATTCTAAAGATTGTGAGTGGTAAAATGCTTGAGTGGTGAGCACATTGAGGGTAAAAGCCAAAATTGTGTGAAACACGAGCGTAGTTACCATTAAAAGAGTGAAACGCGGAAGGGAGAGAAGTAAGGATTTTGTTTTAATAATATTGTCCTGTAGAAATTAAAATGTCAAGAAGAGAAGGAAAAAAAGCTACTCATTACGAGGAAGAGCTCGAAAAGGAGATGACACCGAATATGAAACTCTTTTACAAAGCCTTCAAAGGAGAATTTCGAAGGTTGAACAAGAAGATGGATGAGCTAAATGATAAGGTAAGTGAAGTTATTTTGACCGCTACAAATAACCTAATGAGAGATGGTTTACGAACTAGAGATATAGAATCCGAAACCCCAAAACATACAAGAAATATTGAACAATAATTGGAAACAAAGATAGATAAGTACTTATCTCAACCAATGCTCTGATACCAATTGATGCGGAACCCCAAGATTAAAGAATCTGAAACCCCAAAACACACAAGAAATATTGAACAATAATTGGAAACAAGAACCGCCCTACCAAACCCTTAGATAACTTGTATCTAAAAACGTGGATTAGAATGCTAGGGAAAAAGAAGAACAATCGCCACAAAGTATTTCCACTTTGATAAGAGAATTCAACTCCTAATGCAACAAGAATAAGAAATTGATTCCTCACCTTGAAAGAATATTCCTGGGACCAATAAGAAAATTAATTCTTTCAATTGATTAAAATCTGAAATCTATAATATGTCATCAAAATAGACAACCACGAATTTCCCTATAAAATTTCTTAGGATATGGTTCATTAGTCTCATGAAGGTATTAGGTGCATTAGTCAAGCCAAAAGGCATAACTAACCATTCATATAAACCATACTTAGTCCTAAATGTAGTTTTCCATTCATCCCCAGGTTTCATTCTAATTTGGTGGTATCCACTTTTTAAGTTTATTTTAGTGAACACACAAGAACCATGCAATTCATCCAACATGTCATCTAAACTAGGTATAGGGAAACGGTACTTTACCGTAATCTTATTGATGGCTCGACAATCCACGGACATCATCCACGTGTCATCCTTCTTAGGAACCAATAATACCGGTACAGCACATGGACTTAAGCTTTCCCTCACATATCCTAATGCCAATAGCTCATCCACTTGCCTTGAAGTTCCTTTGTCTCCTCAGGGTTGCTTCTATAGGCTGGTCAGTTTGGAAGGCTCGCTCCAGGAACCAAGTTTATTTGATGTTCAATGCCCCTTATTGGTGGTAATCCTTTGGGCAATTCCTCCGGGAAAACTTCTTCAAATTCCTTCAACGAAGAAACAAAAACACTAGGCAAACATGGGTTAAAGTTAGCTTCAGAAAAATAAAACTCCCTAAACCTCACAAGAACTAGTGCTCTCTTGCATAAGCATGCTTCTTTTACATCTCTTACTTTTGCATAGAAATTATTTTTCTTTTCACTCCTCACTTCACTCATGTTTTTCTCACAAGTGTTTTGACTCTCCATTGGGCCTTTATTTTTATTCTTTTCTTTCAACAACATAGTCTTCCTATAAGAATAAGGATATGTCCTAACCCTTGACATTTAAAACACTTTATCTCCCTATGTCTAGTAATGGTAGTAGAAGAAGAAGAATTAGGAGTACCTTTAGGTGTGATGGCACTCTTATCCTTATTCTTGAAATCGAAGCTTTTCTTTCTCTCCTCAGGTTTCTCCCACTTTAAATTCCATTTAGAGTTGGAATTTGAGAAGCTTCAGGTAGTCCCTTTTCTTTTAAGTTGTTTTTCCACCTTGATTGCCATGTTCACCAAGTCTTTTATCTCTACCTATGGATGTAGTTCCACAGTGTCGGCAATCTCTCTATTGAGTCCACTTAAGAATCAAGCCATGGAAGCCTTTCGTTCTTCATCTATGTTGGCTCGGATTAGGAACATCTCTATCTCCTTGTGGTACTCTGCGACTGTCCTTATTCTTTGTGAGAGTCGCTGCAACTTTTGGTGTACATCTTGGTAATAAAAAGATGGTACAAATCTTCTTCTCATCAACCTTTTTCATCTAGCCTCAAGTTACAATTGGATCTTCACCATATCTCCTCTTAGTCTGCAATAATTGTCCCCACCAAACCAAAGCATAATCGATAAACTTTAAAGCGACAAGTCTTACATTCTTCTCATCCGAGTAGTTATGGCAAGCGCAAATTAGTTCAACCTTACTCTCCCACTCTAGATATACTTCAGCGTCATGTCTCATCTTGAATGGTGGTATTTGCATCTTTATGGAGCTTATGTTGTCGTCCCTCCTTTCTCTCGGCTCATGTCTCCTAGCCCTTGGTTCCTCCTTCATTGGAAGTCTCCTCATTGAATGATTTAAGACTTCATCATCCTCAGAAACCGATGGCTCTATATCTCTAGTCCGCGAACCATCTCTCCTTGGGTCATATGTGGCAGTCATAGAGACTTCATTTACCTTATCATTTAACTCATCCATCCTCATGTTTAAGCTCTGCAATTCTCCTGTGAAGGCCTTGTATAAGAGCTTCATGTCTGGTGTCATCTCCTTTTTGTGCTCTTCCTCGGAATGAGCTGCTTATTTTCCTTCTCTTCTTGACATCTTAGTTTCTACAATACAAGATTAGTAAAAGAAAATCCTTACTTCTCTCCTCACGTGTTTCACACTTTTTAATGGTAACTACGCTTATGTTTCACACAATTTTGGCTTTTACCCTCAATGTAATCACAACTCAAGCCTTTTACCATTCACAATCTCTAGAATCAAGTTGCACTTTAGAGTTAAACACAACAAATCAAAGCAAGAAAAAAAAACAAATAGCAATTATTGAAATCTCAAAACCTAACCAAAGAAAGAAAGTAAATCAAAAGAAAAGCAAAAATAATAACTAGAGTAATGGAAAGCAAATATTACCCTAAGCAAAATAAAATAAAAATTCAGATTTTTTTTTTTAGATGCCTTGAGGATAGACCTGCCCAGGTGTGACCCCAGGTGTGACCCCAGACGTTTAGTAGTGCGATTAGGGTTTTTTTTTGTTGGGAATCAAAGTATTATGAACGAAGAACACAAAGAAATTGAAAACAAAGTTAGATAGGTATTTATCTCAACCAAATTGATGTGGAACCCCAAGATTAAAGAATTTGAAACCCCAAAACACACAAGAAATATTGAAAAATAATTGGAAACAATAACCCACTCTACCAAACCTTTTGATAACTTGTATCTAAAAACATAGATTAGAAGGCTAGGGAAAGAGAAGAACAATCGCCACAAAGTATTTCTACTTTGATAAGAGAATTCAACTCCTAATGCAATAAGAAGAATAAATTGATTCCTCACCTTGCAAAAACACTCCTGGGAGCAATAAGAAAATTAATTATTTCAATTGATTAAAATCTGAATTCTCTAATATGTCTTACAAATGAATTGATCCTCTTTGTGTATATTTGAACCATTTGTGTCTCCATTGGGCACATAGATTTCAACTTTGGTTACTCATTCACATCATTATGATCTGCAACTAACTCATCATGTCTTTGATGATTAATAGCTCTATTAAAACGTATAATAAAGTCCATCAATGAGTTTTTGCTTGAGATATACCTTTTGAAAAATGCATGTGAACTTTCAGCTCTTTGACTGCTCAGTATCCCAGCACCGAAGATATGGTTAAAGTATGCAGGAATCCACTTGCTACGTATTTCATACATTTGATGCAACCATAAATTGCCTTCTAGGCCTAGTTCTTGTATCAATTCTTCACAACAACTTTCAAACTCTTCAGTAGTCTCAGAGTTGAAAATGACATTCTTAAAGTATGCATAGTTGTCCCGATAAAGTATGGCATCTAATTTTTCAGAAAACTTTGTCAAAATGTGCCAGATGCAGAATCGATGATAAGTTGATGGGAACACTTGAGCAATGGCCTTAGACATTCCAGGATCTTGATCCGTAATAATAACTTGAGGTGCACCCCTAGACATAGCATCCAAAAATTGATTAAATAGCCAAACGAAAGATTCACTTTTCTCACCACTCAACAAAGCACATCCGAAAATGATAGTTTGACCATGGTTGTTCACTCATGCTAATGGGGCAAATATCATATCATATTTGTTAGTGTTATAAGTTATGTCAAACACAAGTACATCACCAAAAAAATGATATGATCTCATTGAAAACGGATCTGCCCAAAAGCATCTGACAAGCCGATTTTCATCATCCAGTTCATAGCTAAAGTAAAATGCAGGATTTTTTTCTCTTTTAGAAGCAAAAAATTCTACTAACAATTCTGCATCAATGTCCTTTGTCTCATCTCTCATTCTTTGTACATAGTTTCTTATATCTTTCTCAGTACATCCAACATTTTGAGGAGTACCAGATTCGATTTCCATCACTCCATACTATTGACAGGTTGGGATATTTGCTTCTCCTAACTGTTGGCTTAAAACTCTTTTTGGTACTGACACATTCCTATGTGACCTTAACAAATGCACCTTAGTTGGAGTTGCAAGAGAATGATTATACCCTTCCATAAAAAGACTAACAATCCATTTCGATCCAGTTTGCCGTTTAACCACTGTCATCTTAGCTTTGCAGCCAACTCGAATACTTCCTCGATTCCTTTCATCTGATCTTTCAACTGTTTATTTCTCCCTCTTCTCGTAATAGTCATTTGTCTGCCCTTCTTTAAAACAAACAAATTGTTTCCACACTAGCTCATTTGTACCTTTTTTTCTTTTACTGTTGTTCACTCTTGCACTAAATCCACAATGTCTTGCATATGCCTTATAAAAATCGAAAGCCTCTTCTACTGTTGCAAATTCCTGATTAACTTTTGGTTTTATCTCATCTGCAACTTGTGGAGTATAATACTGTGTTTCGCTATCATCTGACATGGTGTTGCAACACTAAGCTTCAATTTCTGAAAATCATAGAATCAATATAAGTTGACATCCATTGTATTATAGCATCAATATAAATAAATCTCCCTGCATCTGCCAAAAATATCCATGCATTGTTTCTTTTTGGTGAAAATCTCCTTGCATCTATTTATTACCATACATAAATTCTTAAAATCAATTTATTTATGTTTACCATACATTATTTCTGCATCTGATGAAAATCTCCCTGCATTTTTTATTTTTGGTGAAAATCTCTCTGCATCTATTTATTACCATACATAAATTCTTAAAATATATTTATTTATATTTACCATACATTATTTGTTTAAATTGATAAATTATTTCTTGAAATTTAATTGAATTATTTACATACATTGAATATTTATTGAAATTTACCAAAATTTGCCCGAATTTGATCAAATTGGCTATTCAATAAGTAGCCCAAATTATCTTAGCAAAAATGATAGATAGACCATACAAATAACAGCAATTCAAATCCAACTATAATACCATCAAATTTCCAATTTTTCAAACTCACATCAATTTTTTTTTCTTTTTTGATTTCTTTTNTTACCATACATGGAATATTTATTGAAATTTACCAAAATTTGCCCGAATTTGATCAAATTGGCTATTCAATAAGTAACCCAAATTATCTTAGCAAAAATGATAGATAGACCTCCACACAAATAACAGCAATTCAAATCCAAGTATAATACCATCAAATTTTTTTTTTTAAGACTCACATCAATTTTTTTTTTTTGATTTCTTTTTTTCTTTTGTTACTCAAAGACTAAAACCGTGTACTCCACCAAATTACCATCATCACAGTTCACCAAGGACATTCCAATTTATATACAATTTTACAATTCACCAAAATCATAAAAACTTTCATCAAAACTAATTTAATATCACAATTTCAGCAATTCCAGATCGAAAAAAAAATTGTGTAAATCTGATACAAATGCTAATCTGATACCTACAAACTTGAAAAATCTGATACAAATGATACAATCAGACCAACTTTGTTTTTTCAGCAATTCCATATCAGAAAAAAAAAATTTGTCGTGTATTCGTTTGCTTACTGACACCAGATCGAGGAGGCACGGGGGAAGGAGGCGGAGGGGCTCCAGACTCGGCCACGTATTCATACCGGGGGCTCGGGGGGCCTCGAGACCCGATCACGTGAAATACCGGGGGCCTGGATTGCAGAGGGGCTCGAGACTCGGCCACGTGAAAGGTCGAAGGGCTGGATCGCCGGGGGGCTGGAGGAGTCAGCCGGGGGGGCTCGATCTTGGGGGACGGAGGGAGCTAGGGCACACTGCAAATTCGGGGAAGGAGGGAGCTAGGGCACACCGCAAATTCGGGGAAAGAGGGAGCTAGGGCACATCAAATGTATATAAATTGGGGCTGATTGTAAGGGGCTGTGTAAGTGGAACTTCACGGTTTCTACTCGTCTGAACGGGGCAGGGGGAGGCAGAGGAGAAGCAGCGGTGCCGATTGTTTGGTACTAGGAGGCAAGGGAGAGGCGAATGTGGGAAGAAATTCGGGCAAAAAAAATTCAGAGGGATCAGGCTAAACACGGAGGGGGAAGAAGGGGGTGGGTTGGTGACCCACGTGCAAGGCACGTGACAAATTCAAAATCCCCGAATTTTGACTTCTTCATATTTGTTGACCGTCGGGGACGCTATAAACCCCGACTTCGGGGTTTATAGCATTTTCGTATATATATATATTATATGTATGTTTCCACAACAATAATAATATAAAAAAAAACTTTAGGCAAGGGTTTTAAATCCAAAGATCTCCATATTCACCAAAAAAAAAATCCAAAGATCTCCAAAAGGGTGCACCCCATCTTTAACTACTTCACATATCTATGATGGAAATTTAAAAAATAAGAAAAAAAGAAATGAATAAAATGTACTACGGGCATTATAAGAATATTAGACGAATTACTTGAAGGATGGAGCAAGAAACTGTTATGTTAGTGGTAGCGTTGTCAACTTCACAACTGTGATGTCAATGGTCTTACCAAAAAAAAAAAAACTGTGATGTCAGTGGTAGTGCTGTCATCTTCAACTAGGACCTAAACAACAAGTTCAAAACAAAAAAAAAGTGAGATACATATCTTAGTGAATTAATAAATTTTATTTTAAAATAATTATTTAATGTTTATAATTTTTTTCTGTCGAAACTTAATGATCTCTCCTTCTGAAAAGTTCTCTTTTTTCAAACATATAATTTAACAAAACATATAATTCTTAAATCATTTAATATTCAAGATTTAAGTCAAGTTGTTATAATAATAATAATAATAATAATAATAATAATAATAATAAACACTAAATATTTTTAGAAATAAGTAAATTTAGCATTGAAATCCATAAAATAAAAATTAGAATAAATAAATAAATAAACATTACTAAATAAATCAAATAATCCAAACCATACACTAAATTATCATCACAAAATATCAAATGCATGTATAAAATTTGTGTACTATACTATATACGTTGTCAAGTAACTTTTAGTGTCCTATGGCATGACAAGATAAAAGGGGAGAATGCACTAATCATAACAATTGTAGCTCTTATTTCAGCAAAAAAATAGCTCTTAAATGTGACATGGCTAGATCTCATAATTGCTTGTCATGTGAGCACAATTTAGGAGACGAAAGCATAGGTAGTCGTATCTCATCGTGTGTGTGTGTATATATATTATATACAGATACTATATGACATACTACTACAAACTAAAGGGTTAATTCCACCTAGACCCCTAACTTTAGGCCGTATTATAATTTGTCCTCCCAGATTTTGAAAATTTCAAATATATTCTTTGTCGTTAGGGAATTTCTGTCAAACTTAACTGGAAAAGGGTAAAATTGTATTTTTATCATGGATTTGATTTGAAAAAATGCATGGCTTCATTTCAAAGACATCTGTTCATTCTTGCAACGTCTGTTGATCTCCATTTTTACAGAGTCAAGAAGTTAGTTCTTAAGCAACCTCAATCAGCGCCAACTTATTCTCGCCATTGCAACCTAATCCTAAAGTGAAGGAAAACAATCAGAGAAGAAAAGAGAAAGGTTTCGAGCAAGATTCATCCATGTTTCATGCATGGTTTGAGCTCTGAAAGTGAATGCCTCTCTGTTTTCTTTTTCTTCCCCCCCCCCCCCCCCCTTTTTTAAACTATATGGTGATTGGTATGCTGTATTTTAGGTTTTTAAACAAACGGAGAAGAAAATCGAAAGGTTTTGAGCAAGATCCTGGTGATTGAAAGGATAGTTTTTTTTTCGTTTCGATTTTTCGTCTCTATTTTTTTTTTCTATTCTTTTCGAACTTTCTGGTGATTGATGTTGTGCGTCCTAGGGTTTTTTTCTTTATGAACTTGATTTATTTTTAGAGTTAAAGGGTTAAATGTTTCGATATTTGTCTAGGTTCGTGCTCTGATTTATGAAAATGTTGTTTTTGTTTTTGTTTTTGTTTTTGGTCTCTGAACCAGTGTTTTAGAGTTTAGGGTTTTGGTATTTTAGGGTTTTTTCAATTGTATTAATGGTTATGGGTTAATATTTAATGTTTTTGAGTTTAAATTTCTAGTTATATTCTCTGGTTTTGTGCTCTGTTTTGGCAATTATATTCTCTGCTCTGTTGAATTTCTGGTCTCTGGTTATATTGGTTTTCTGGTCTCAATTTCAATTTCTGGTTATATTATATGCTTTCAATTTTATTAATATTGCTAGTTATATTGCTTTCAATTTAGATGAATATTGTTGTTTGAGGAAAAATAATGATAGTTATATTCTTTACTTTCAGTTTGAATTTATGATGGGTCATTTCTATTTACTGTATATTGGTTATGGCATTTATATTTACTAAATAGAAAGGGTATTTTACATCCACTTTCCTTTACATTTGCCTAAATTACAATTAAATCCCTGAGGTTTGCCCTAATGACATCCATTTCCCTTCCGTTAGACTTCCATCCATTAAATTTATTATCTCTCCTACGTGGCAAAGTAAAGTACGAATATACCCTCCGCTGACGCACTAACGCTGACGCACTCACACTGACATCTAAATTACATCCCCTTCCCTTCTGTTTGTTGTGCAATCACACCCTCTACTAACTGATATTTTCAATTAATACAAAAAAAAATTTTTTACCAAATTTAATTAAAGACATGGAAATATATATACATATTTTCTTTTTAATTATAAATTAAAAGATAAAAATTTTATATCTAAAAATATTATACATATATAAATAGGAATTTGCTATAAAACATACTTGTTGAGCTCTATAAGCTCACCAACAAGATATTTTTATTTTTTTTCTTAAATTTTTTTTTTTTAAAAAAAATTTGCTTTGGATTTTATAGCATTTAGAACTATTGGGTTAAAAAAATCAAAAAAATAAATTGCTATACAAAACACAACTATATGATATGTTTTGATGTTTTAGNTGAAGCACAGTTGCTAGTGGATCTTGAAGTTGATTTCAGGTTCTTGAAAGGAATGGGATCTTTAAGATCTTTTCTGGCTATCTAAAGTGAAATCCATTTTGGGCATTCGAAACTCACTATCTGATATACTATCTTCGATCTGGTATTTATAGGTAGATCTTTGTTAAGAAATTCTTTTGTGCTCTGAAATGCATTTTTTTTAAGTGAAACGAGGATATAAAAACATAATTTTCGGATGAAACAGGATTCTATGTCGACATTGTTATTGTATTTGACGGTTATGCTGCAGTGCTTAATAACATCCCTTTTCTGGAGTTCGAAAGTTTGTAAACAATGTCTTGATTTGCCTAACATTGTTTATTTGTTGTTGATTAACTGATTTATTGTTCTCGTAATATCTTGTGAAATTATAATAAAATTTCTGGAAGTGATTTTGCAGACAGAGATTCCATGGTAGGAAGGTAGATCGAAATGTAATTTGAGTGACTTAGTGACTTGGAGTGAAATTGTCAATGGTAACTGACCAGGAAGGCTTTTTGTTTGGTTTTGATAAATTTGCTAGTATAATAGCATGGGGAGTAAGATTAATTACAAATTTGTATTCTGTTAATTACTTGAAGTTCGATAGGCTTGATCTTGTCAAGTAACAAGTTAAGTCATATTTGTTAAAGGATGCTGAATTAGATAGGCATTTCTAGGACTGTAATGTAAGTTGTCATAAGATTCTGTGAAGTAAACTCATATGTATAGGAGAGCATTAGAACTATTACTGTGTTTAACACTTTTATTGTACACTTTTCGCCTATGATAAAATGGTATCTTGTTTATGTTCTTTTGTTGTAACGTCGAGATTGCAGCTTCAGATCTGCAATTACTTGCACTGCTACCTGCGTCATAGTAATTACCACCATGTTCATATATAATGTTCATACACAAAATATGTTCATATATAATGTTACTTGATATAAATCTTGTAGGTGCAATGGATGATAATTTAAAGCACAATGATAAGGGTAAAAAGCCAGCAGTTGGTGATGCTGGTTTGAAAAGAAAGAGAGGGAGAAAGAACGCTACAAATGATGACAGTGTTGTTGCAAATACGTATTCAAGGCCATGGCTAAACTATTAGTGAGTTTGACTTTAACTATATGCTTTTGATAAATTTCTCCATGTAAATTGAAATATGTAATTAGAATTAATTAACAAAAGTCTGAAATTTAAAATATTTGCAGTAATATGAGGTAGGAGTACTTAAGCAAAAAGCTGTCAAAATTGATAAAAGGTAAATTATTTTGCATCTTTTCCTTGGTTGAGGTACATGCTATGAAGGGCAACAAATCTAATTATCAATGCGGATTTTTTCAGGTCATGAAGCGTATAGGAGATGATTGGAAAAAGCTGTCTGCTGGTGAGAAAGCAAAATTTGCTGTGCCTACTCAACCAGTCTCTCCTCCTCCAGCTAAGGTCTCCCTCGCTTCATCTAGTGAAGGTGCACAACAGATTGCCTCAACAAAAATAGGTAGTTTAAATACAAGATGTTCCCCTGAACGTTTGTGTGGTTTAGTTGAGTTGTTTACCGATGATAAGAAGAAGTGTATTCAGGATCTTGGGTTCGGTTTTTTGATTTGTGGTAGGACTAGTGGTATAGATAGAAAATTGATAGCATGACTGGTAGATAAATTTGATCCTAACACCGCTACAATAGAATTGCATGGTAGGAGGTACACACTAGGTTCGAAAGACGTTGAGAGATTAATTGGGTTAAAAGATGGTGGCTGTCCAGTAGATATTAGTGGTCCAATGGAGGCCATAGAGGAGCTGAAGAATAAGTTTAGTTCAGCTATTCCAGGCATCCGCATTTCTGACCTAGCAAATATTTTGTCTGATAGTAAAACAATTGTAAATGATGATTTTAGAATGGTTTTCACATTGTTTCTGATGGGAACGATTCTTAATCCCAATTCTAGTGTGTTTGTACCATTTACTTATTTTCATGTATTGCTGAATGTTGATGGTATTGTGAAAAAAAATTGGGCCACTTGGACGTTCAACAACATGGTTGAGGGTGTCAGCTGGTACAAGGCTGACAATATGTCATACATTAGTGGCTGTGTACTGATCTTGCAGGTATATTTTTACTCATTAATTGTATTTCAGTTATTACACAATGTGAATGGCAGTCTTCTCTTATAGTTTCCATGATTTTATGCATAACAAATTTCTGCATTTTATGTGCTGCAGCTATTTTACTTCGATGTTGTGTGGCTGGACAAACCGATTGTTGACAGAGCACTGGCTCCCATTCAGGCATGGGGAGGCAAAGCCTAGAAAAAATTTAGATTGCAGTTAAAAAAATTTGGTGGTCTTGGATCGGAGAAGGTATATAATTTACTATTTTTTTTAATGTGTTTGTCATTAAAAGTTGATATATATTGTGAGTAACATATTTGTAGGTTACAACAAGGGAACTGCAGTTTGAAACCAGATTTGAAGCAATAGAAATTCAGCGTCCAGATGCAACAATATATGCAGAAAAGAGAGATGTTGATGGGCTGAAAGCTGAAATTCAGCAGTTGAAACAAGATGTTGCAGGTTTTAAAGCGGACTTTGCAACTTACCAGGTGCAGGTGACTGATTAGCTTGCGAAAGTGCTGGATGCTGTGTCATCAAGACCAGCAGCTAATGACGTCAACATTACACCACCAAGTGCACAAAGAGCTGCCAACAAAGAACCAAATCCATCATCTGTCGATGCCATACCCGTTATGCCACAGCCGATGACCTTGTTTGTTTCAACCGAAGATGAAGCAACCAAAGAAAAATGTTGTCGATGATGTCATAATAAATGATTCATCTTCATTTGTTGATACTGCTTTCGGGGACAAACTTGATGCATTGGTCCATGCCATTGTACCCACGGAGGTTGTATGACATTTTCTTCGTATGTGTTTACTTTAAAGTTTGCTATATAATATGTAACTTTGTTATCTATTTCCTGTGTAGGGAGAGAAGAAAAGAACTATGGGCAGACGTAGTCCAATTTTGCTGCGAACAGAAATGCAAATGAGACAGACCCGATATGCACGGTCACCTTGGACTACTATGAATCGTGATTGTGTCGGTCCGTTTCAAATTCCAAAAGACTTGCCCAATGGAGATTTTAAACTATTGCAGTATATGTTTGATCCTGATCTTGATAAAGGGTATGTTTAATTTGTAATGCATTTTGTCTTTTATGATATGTGTCTTCTATTTATATTAAATTGTAATTACTGTTGTTTCTTTTTTGTTTTTGTCATTTTACTAGTGAGATGCTCATTAAGACCGAGATGATGCATTATAATCGTTGGGATTTGTTGTTGTTGTCTCCGCTAAAATGGATTGCAAGGGAAGTAAGTTAATTGTTATCGAATTAAATGTTTATATTGTTATTTATTTTTTGTTTTTGTCATTTTACTAGGGAGATGCTCATTAAGACCGAGATGATGCATTATACTCGTTGGGATTTGATGTCGTTGTCTCCGCAAAAATGGATTTCAAGGGAAGTAAGTTAATTGTTATCGAATGAACTTTTTAATTATAATCTTTTGTATGTTCAATATTAAGTTAACAATATTGTTGAGTCAATTATTTTATGGTTTATGAAGGTCATTTGCGCATTTGTTGAACGCATGACTTACATTGAAAAAAAGAAAAATGGAGACAAGCCTCGGAAGTGGTATTTACCACCCCATTTTCAAGTATGTAATGCTTATCTTAATTAATTATCATTTTTATATTTTGACATTAAATGTCTTATGTTAAAGCTGAAACCATTTCTTTCACTGTTAGGAAGAGGCACAGAGTAGTAAACCGGCTGTTGCTAATTTTGCAAAAAAATGGAACATGAAAAAACGTTTCATGGGGCCGGTGGCGCATTGTGAAAAGGTCTGTCAGTACTTTGAGGCTGTTTTTTATTATTATACAACTACCATACTGTTATTGACAGCATATAAATTGACTAACTTTGGTCATTATGATATTCAGATATTCCTCCCCATCTATGACACGGTTGGTCATTGGTTTTTATTGATCGTGTCGGTCAAAGAGAAAGCTGCTGAGATTTGGGATTCTTTCCCGAGTGCCATGACAAAATTAGCTCGTGCAAAATGTGCTGCGACTATCGTAAGTTAAACCATCTAATTCATTCATGATACTAAATAATGATTTAAAATATACCCATAACCTCATTATGTTAAAATTCTGAACACTTATGACTGCTGGTTTATCCTTCCTTGCCTCTGTATTATATAAATTGGTGTTTTTTGTTTACTGATTCTTAGATTTATCTTCAGCTCCCTTTTATCATTTCATAGCCAAAGGTCTACGTGTTGATCTTATAGTTAACTCTAGTTGCAAGTTTTTACTTCAATTTTTTTTACTTGAATTAAGTACGAGTCAAAAACTAGCTACCCTCTTTCCGCGTACTGGCTGGTGATTTAGTTGTCTTGTATTATAATTACACTATATTTAAAACATGTTTTTTAGTCAGATATAGTGTACATATATTGGCTTTTGAAATAATATAGGATAAATATATGACAATAATACCATCTCTGCAACATAACCTATCTATTTCCATTCATTCCATAATTTTGATCAACATTTTCAATATGCTGTTTTTATGCCAGTTTTTGGTGCAGGATTCAAAAGAATGACCTAAAACTATATGTGAAATCATTTTTCTATTTATGTTTAGGGTTTGTCTTTGCATAAAAATATCATTTACTCTCTTCAAACCCATTTCATGAGAAAGACATCTAAGTATATGCCATTTTTTTTTTGAATGACAGTTGGAGGCTTTAGACATAGTCTTGATGAATGAATGCAGTAAACTTTTCCAGCAAAAAAGTTTTTTTGGAAGTTTGCAGCTTCGGGCAGCAACATGTACTCGGAAACAAGATAACGGACATGATTGTGGAGTATTTGTCCTGAAGTTTATGGAAGAGTCTTCCTTGATTAACGATCCAAATGAACATGTAAGCTATTTATTGTCCTTACGTAATACGAGATTGATTTACTTTAGTCCATTTACTTTCTGTTGTTGTTTAGTTTGATTTGGCTGCGGAAAGGTGGAATATCGCATTGGAGCTAGTGAGTGAAAGTAATAATCAGAATTATTACGACATCATGCATGCGGCTGCAAAACATCATGACCACATATCAACCACTGTCTTGCACACGTACGTCAAGAAAACAAGAGGTGGACCATCCAAAAAAGGGAAGAAGAATATCTAGACCATCTCCATTTGACTCTTTTTTTATTGTAAATTACAATGCTTTTGATAATATTGTAGATTTAGGTTTTTTGTTATGCCTGCTAAATGCAAGCATAAGTACATGTACTGTTATATTTTTGTCTTTTATATAATACCCAATGAGACACCATTCCAGTATGGTTGAATGTTTATTGAAGTAGCCAAAATTTCCATGCTCATTTGCTGGTTTAGAAAATTGTCTTTTGAATTTTGATGCTTTGTTGTTGTATATAGCCGTATTGATTCTTTGCCGTTTTGTTCATTGTGTTTGTGTGTGTGTGTTTTTGTTTATTACTTTCGGTTGATCATATTGTTTATATTTTCTTGAGGAATGCAGTAAACTCTGTTTTTTGTACTAATATCAATTTTACTTAATGGGAATTAGAACATGTGATTTCTATACATTTTTTAATGTAAAGTGCAATCCCACCATAAAATTGTGGTTTTTGCCAGGATCATTTACTTGTTCATGCTATGCTTTGGCCATCCCACATTGAGGAAGAGGAAAATTGAACCAAACAGTACATACTATTCATGATAGGCTTTAGACTGTGGTTTTGGTGTTGATTTTGCACCAACCAACTACCACTGGTTTCCCCTCTTTATTTCTTTTTGTTAGATCACTTGCGTTTTTTAAAACACAGAGAGTGTTGCATTTTATACAGTCTCTTCAGTTTTTGGTGACGTCCTGCTCAATAACCTACAAAGGTATGTATATTCATTCATTTAATTACAACCCAAAAAATACATATTACCTTGTGAGTTTTTGCTGGTAATTGAAACCCATTTGAATTTCTCTGTTTTTTTTTTTAATTTATAATGAAACATGAAAATGAATTAAGCTGCGCTGGCATTGGAAGCGGGAAAGCCTTTGGTGATAGAGGAGGTGCAAGTGAGTCCTCCTCAACCTATGCAGTGAGTCCTCCTCAACCTATGCAGATAAGGCTTTAATTTTATTATATTTTTTGTTACTTTTTAGATTATTAGGCTAACTTGTTCATCGTGTTTATAGCACAAGCCCAAGGGACAACTCAGGATCACCTACAAATATTTAACATTGAGACGGAAGCGAAATTGAAATCACATCTAATGCCTCAACAGGTGAGAAATTCCTCCCCCCCCCCCCCTCGATATTGTATGTTTAATTTTGATGGTGCACGTAGTTTTCATGCTATTGAAGTCATTTAATTTTACTTATTCTCCATGCTCCATGTGTAGATTGTCTTTTGGAAGTGGATTGCCCCAAAAATGTTAGGCATGGTCACACAGTCAGCAGTATGTCATTGGATGATTGAAGGTATAACATTTTTTTTGACTGATCCAGATCATGCAGTGGGTAGTGCAACTCACTGAAGTTGCCAAAGGTCTTATGGCTAGAATGTATAGGTTAAATCAAATATTGGACTACCCGGATCCTCATAGCCATATATTTTCACATAATCTTGTTTTGGAAAGCAGGCGTTTTCCCCAACCATCCAAGACTTTGTGTCTTACTTTCAAAGAAGTTTCTACAGCATTTTAGCAAGTTAAATCAACTCATACGTGTAAGAATTGAATGTTTTTCCTTTCAAATGTTGGTTATTTACTAAGGTGTTCAATTATATTGTTTCATTGCTTTTGGTTACTGGGGGTATTTTGGTGAGTCTCAAAATTGCTTCTCTTTCACCTTCGTATCATATTTTGTGCACAATATAAGGATGCTGTACTAAATTGTCCTTTAAAGTTCATACATGTTTATAAACAAATGACATTCAAATTAAAACAAGTGCAATTCATTAGCGTATTCTTGTATATTATCTGTAAACAATATAACCAATACAAATAGTTACCATTTCATTAAATATATTTATGTCATACTAGGATAGAGAAAGAGAAGAGGGAAATGAGCAATCTGATGAAAGGAGTTCAATCAAATCATGAGGGAGAAAATAAAAAGAATGGGATCAGTTCTAGGACCCTATGTCTGTAACTTTTTTCAGTTGTAGGGTGCTATAAATAGAAGTTTGTTTTTTTTGTTTTTTTTTATATCTGATTGACTTGTGATGAATGTCCAGGCTGGGAAGGCTTGCATTTGATGAAGCAGAGAAGAAGAGAGAGGCGGAGGTGGAACTGCATTTGATGAACCTTTTTTTTTATGTTATTATTAATTGGTTTTAGTAGGAAATTGTTTTCAGTGTTAAGTCTAGGATGAGAACCTTTATATTATGCATGGTTTATTGATTCTGTTGGTGTTTATTAACTCTTGCATTTTGTTACCTTTTACAGGAGACAAAGGAGCTTGCTGGTAAATTTACAGTGTGGATAGTCCTGTATGGTAATATTTGGAATCTAAGGATTTGAAGGTGTAGTATCAGATGAGAAGGTCGAGACGACGAGAAGTTACCATATCTTGAGCTTCAGTTTCTGTCAATGGAAGCAAAACCCATGAATTGTGACCTACAAAGTGAGAGAGAAGAGATAGGCCATGCGAGATTATAATGGAAGTTTTGGTTAGTTTTTTGTTGTGTGGTTTTCTTCAATGGTTTCAGAGGCTGATACATTAAGAGAAATAGCTTGGTTTTTATTTTTTTTCCTTTTTTTCTGTTTTTTTTTTCGTGTAAGAGGAAAGAATTGTTGTAAAGAGGAAAGATTGAGGAAGAGGAAAAAATTTATAGGTCACTCAAAAGAACTAAGGTTGATTAAAGAGAAAGCAAGTAAAAAGAGAAAACCAACTCATTCTCTGTTTCTCATTATGCAAAAGTCTGTGAGAGAATATATGTTTGGTGGTTTTGACATTTTGTTGGATGAAATAAAGTTGCCTGTTGTTCAGGAGGATGAAGAATTTGGATAGCCAAATTTTTTTTTCCCTTTATCTTAACAAGTTTAATCAACTCATATTAAGCTGAGTTTATTATCAAAAATTATAAATTTGTTCTGCTTAATCTGCAGCATCCCTGGGTATCTGGCAGTTAACATAATGTATGGAGCTGAATTTTTGAAGGAGGGAATCAATAACCTACCAACTGACTACATGGTGGCCTACAGCTACATGTCAGCAGGGAAAACTCAACAAGGAAAGTAATACGAGTCGGCATGCAATAGATTACATAAGCAACCTAAAATGCAAAGAACTATCCTCTATTTTGTAATATATGTCAATTAAGTGCACAATATGGATATTATGATAGTTTTTCACATTAACCAAAAAGGATTGTTATGTAATTTAATTTTCAAATGACTGGTAAGCAAAATGTATTTCTCACAGAAATATTGTAGGCAATAATTAAAATGATTTTTCAAACATTAGTTATTTTCCAGCAATAACTGAACATTTATATTATAACTGAATTTAGGGTAAGGGGAGGGGGGGAACACATGAACAAAAAGATTGAAGGCATTTGTAAAATTTCTACATTTCATCACCATTAATAACTAGAAGGATGCACATCATCCTTCCTACAAACCCTCACATACATTACAAATTTATGCATCCTTCCTCAAAAAAAAAAAAAAACAAAAATGAAAAAATGAAATTGAAAAGAAAACAAAATTAGCAAAATTACAATATATATATATATAGATGTGGAACCATTGAATCAGAGCATTACATTGCCATGTACTTAAAAAACACTTAGATGTAATCTGACATTTAGAATCACATATCTAGTTTGTATCTCCAAATTAGCAAAAAACAAATTGCTTCTCAAGATAAATAAAACAAACTTAATAGCTAGCTGCAGGCAGCAACTGTACAAAACTTGTTTGACAATATCTTCTTCATTCGTCATCCTCATCATTGTCATCAGCTCCACATGCTTAGTTGAAGGCAATCAATCGCTCAATCAGTTTGTTGTTCCTCTCTTCATATGTGAGCTTCTTTAAGTTGAACCTGTCAAACAAAGAAACAGAGCACCTACCATAATATTCTCTAATTAAATAAGGAAAAACAAAGTGGGCAAAATGAAAACCTTTATATTTATGAAGTCTGCGTTTATTTATACTGTAAACACAAAATATCAAAAACAAGCATGAAACATAGTGCAAGAGAAAAACGAATAATGCATGAGAGAAACATAAGTAGAAAGGAAGATACATTAAAATAACTTCCTCAAAACGTTCCAACAAACTAGCAAGTTCTTAGAATATAATTACCAGCACATAAACACTAATCCATCGGCCATAGGAATTGTGACCTACATGTTAATTTCTGTCTGGACATTTATGAAGTTGCCAAAAACTCTTTCCTTTCACTCTTCAAATCTTTGAGCTGCAATGACAAAATTAAGTAGACTTTAGAATTATACAAGAAAATAAAAGGAAACTAAACATCATCCTAACCGAAAACAGTAACTTAGGGATATGTCTTATGAAGATAAACATGAAAACAGTTAGAACAATAAAGAAGTGATAACATATTGTTTTTTTCATGCGTTTGTAGAACTTGTAGATAAGACACAATCATACATCTCTTTATAAATAAGTGAATCAAACCCAAAATAAATATTTGTATGTATATGACAATGGAAACCAACAGATGTATACTTTATGTTACAATTATTTTGCACCATTGGCTTCAAAGGTGAAATTTTAGACTTACCTTTGGCCATCCCACCACCATTTACCATATGAGTCGGCATGCAATGATGTATCAAAGTTGTCATTACCGCGTTTTGTTTTGCATGTGCGCTTTGTGTGCCCAACCATTTTACAGTTACTGCATCGCCGTTCTTTTCCCGCCTTACTTGTTTCCCCTGCAGATCCAAATTTGTTTTTCACAACCAATGGATCCTTTATAATATGCTTCTTTTTCCCTGTTATGTCTTCCATGCATAGTTTTGTTTCTTCATAGATGTTTTTGTATTCTTCCATACGACTAGTTAGTCTGGCCACTTCCAATTTTGCCTCTTTAAATCCATCATCTGTCTTGGATGCAAATAAACACAGTTTGTTACANTTTTCCCTGTTATGTCTCCCATGCATAGTTTTGTTTCTTCATAGATGTTTTTGTATTCTTCCATACGACTAGTTAGTCTGGCCATTTCCAATTTTGCCTCTTTAAATCCATCATCTGTCTTGGATGCAAATAAACACAGTTTGTTACAGTCCACACTCAATGAGCCATATCGAAGAGATGTTGCAGCTTCATCCGAAAATTCGTGTACACTAGGACATTGAACCCTACCTTTCTTTGCATCTTTTCGCCAACGGTTCAGCACCAACGAATCAGGAATCTCTCCAATGTTCTCCACTTTCATTACATAAAATAAATGACTACAAGGAATTCCGATGCTGTCGAAAATATTACATGAGCATTGTATGTGTGGTTGATTGTAATAGTTCACAACATTCCAACTTAATTCTGGATGCATATGCTTTGTCAACGTGTATACACGCATACCTCCATACTCTATGCAATTAGTTGTGAAAAGAACTGCCTGTTCCTTAATCTGTATGAGAACTTTTTTAAATATTCGCCTTGTGTACACTTTTGCAGCATGTTTCTCAAACTGATGAAGGTCAGTAATAGCGACTGGAGTTGTACTTTTACTTTTAACATCATCATTCACTTCCTGGTTTCGCATCCTTGAAATAGCCCTATCAATACTTATCATAAACTCGTATAACTTTTGTCGGGACTGCATATATCTATTTAAGTACGCGTTCATACTCTCACATCGTTGAGTGCTTCGCATCCCAGCAAAAAACTGACCTTTCATGAATGCTTCAGCCCAAATATCGCGTGTCTTGTGCATCATTGTTAACCATTCCTTATTGTGCAAACTAAACTTGTCTAGCATGCGTAACCAACGATGCTCAAACTCTTCTGGAGCATATTCACCAAGCATACAGTCTGTAAATGCCCTGACCACTTCTATTTATATGTACTACTGAACCCTAAATTAAGTAAAATTCATAGCAATATATGAACTAATAAGAAAATGAAGATAAGAAGAGAAAATTGCACCTTGGGTATACTTGCTGCCATTATACTCGTTGGAGCTGTTGGAAGGCTGCTGGAAATGACTTTAGCAGCAGCAAGAGAAGGTTGAAGTTAATTGGTTGGTGAATATTCATATCTAGCTCATTAATGATATGTGGTTGTTGGCATCTTTTGGTCATTATTTACTACCAAGTACAAATAAATTTTTAAATATATAAACTTTAAATATATACCATTTAAAAGGTATTTCGTATTTATACTATTTATATTGGGGTTTGGTAAGTGGATAATTTATGATTTGTCAATGTGCTTAATTCATAAAGCATGCTATCCAAAACAAAGTAATATTGTCCATAAAAAAGTAAAGTAATCTGCAAAGTATGTAACATTTTCCTTAAACGTTGTAACAATACCGAAAGGTGGTAATATTGTTCAAAGAACCTGCAACCTTTCCATAAATCATGTACTTTGGTCCAAAAATACTGTAACATGACCAAAATGATGTAATACGATCCACAAGGGATGTGACATGGTCCATAAAGAAAGTAACACTAATCCATGAACAAAGTAACGGGCTTTGCAACATGCTATCCAAAACGAGGTAATATTGTCCACAAAAAAGTAAAACAATTTGAAAATAAAGTAACATCCTCCATAAACTTTGTAACAATACCGAAAGGTGGTAATATTATTCAAAAAACCTGTAACCTTTCCATAAATCACGTAATTTGGTCCATAAATATTGTAAGATAACCGAAATGATGTAATACGATCCACAAGTGAGGTGACATGGTCCATAAAGAAAGTAACACTAATCCATGAACAAAGTAACGGGCTTTGCAACATGCTATCCAAAACAAAGTAATATTGTCCATAAAAAAGTAAAGTAATCTGCAAAGTATGTAACATTGTCCATAAACCGTGTAACAATACCGAAAGGTGGTAATATTGTTCAAAGAACCTGTAACCTTTCCATATATCACGTAATTTGGTCTAGAAATATTGTAACTTTACCAAAAGGAGGTAACATTGTTCAAACATGAGGTAACTTGTCTATCAATGGAGTAATGTAATCCTAAAATATTGTAATATTACTACCGGTTATATCCGGTTACATAGGTAAGTTTACTTTTGTGATGCCACTTGTCAACATGTAAACATGGTTCTACCAGTCCAACCAAAATAACAAATTGTACTGTAGGCTGACCCAGTGCCACTGGTCTGATTTGATCGAAAGTGCAGGCGTGCGCTGTGTGTTTGGACCCACACACCCATGTAATAACCACTTTCCACTTCATTTGGTTCCCAACAAAGGCCTTTGGTAGCATGCAAACTAAAAATCGTATACAGAATACATTAATTATTATTATTATTATTATTATTATTACTATTAATTCTGTATTGAATTTATAAAAATCTATTTAAAATTTTACTTAGATATTATTATTATTATTATTATGTCTCTAAAATTTTATTATTAAATGCTTCGAATTTTTTTTTGTTCTTTTCCACTCATTGTTTTTTTGAACATATATATATATTGCATTACTTAAAAATGAAATTATATATTTAAGTCGTTTATTTTTCAACTAGCACAAGTGATTAATGAGGTTCAATTAATAATTTGGGTTTTAAATACGTAGATCATTAATATGGGTTTAAAATATGTAGATCATTAATTAGGATTTATATTACTAAAAATTATCTGTTCTTTTTGTTTGAAGGGGTAGAAAGCACAATTTAAAAGGTTTGCCAGCAAAATTTACTCTTTGAGAGAAGTTAGCAGATTTGATCAAGCAGATTTGATCAAATTTAAGAAACTAGCTTCTAAGTCCTCAGTTAATTAATCTTGAAAACGAATCAAAATTGCTTAATCAAAGTTGAAGAGCTGAAGGCTTAATTTTGAAAACGGATCAAAATTATCATAGTTTTTTTCTGCATTTGTTTACTTTCTTCTGCTAAAAACTATTGTGGACCAAGCTTAATCTTGGATGACGCCACCTGTATCTGCGTGGGCTGCAAGGTACCTAAGTGAAAATAGATGAAAATTGACATTTATACCCCTACTAAGCGGTTTCGCTAGGCATGATTTGCCTCCACCGGTCTCTCTCCCTCTCTAAAGCAAATCCAATCCCGAATCACTCACTCTCTCTTCTCTGTCTATCTCACGCGCGCACATACAGATATAGTGCCTCAATTGATCCGGACCAATCTGCATAATAACTATAATAGTTTTCTATTATGGTCTGATTTTTTCTTATGCTTTTTTCTGTTTTATGTTATATGTCATCGGCGAACAAATTTTGATTCGGCTAGCAAATTTTTTCATTGTAGTCGCAGATACAGCCATTTCACCGTACTCAAAAAAAAAATTTATAAATGCGATGGAAATTTGAAATGCACTGTAAACGTGGCGATGATGTAAAGGGGATGAATTTTCACTATTTGTGACCCTTTATTGATGATTCTTGTGTCAAAATGCTAAAAAACTCAGAGCAATGTGAATAAAGAAACATGTGTGTAGTTTAGTTTCAGTTTTATATCCTCAATGTGTGTTAGACGGAAAAAGAGAGGGAGGGAGAGAGCCAAAACGAAGTAGACTCGGGAATTTTCCAGTAAATTGTATTCGGGTTAAAAGTTGGTCCAATTTTATTTTATTTTACCAAAAAATTTCACAAAAAAAAAAAGAAGAAAAATATTTCATTTCATACTCAAGATTTGTTAATCTTTATCCAGAAGCTTAATCTTCTTCATTAATCAAGCATTGTCATAGTCTTTTTTGGTTTTTGGTTTTGTTTTTAAGGATGTCATAGTCTCTTTAATCGTCATTAATTAAGTAATGTTTTAGTGTAAGAGCAGTAAGTATTGCTTGTGTCTTAATATCGTCATTAGCTAAGTATTATATTTATATCGTTATTAATTAAGTACTGTTTAACAATATTCAAATGGTTTTTATTATAATTTTTTTTTGGTCATATGAATGATAAAGTTGGTTTAGAAATGGCTGTAATGGTGATTTTGGTTTTACTTTTATTTATTTAATTCATTTTTATTTATTTATATGTATATATAACAGTTGCTTTCGAGGAGACTTGTAACATTTTTCTAAGACACGTGTTTCTAGCACATTGCTTAAGTTATTTTATTTTATTTTGTTATTATTTTTTGTAAATGAAAGCTTTTGAGAGGGAGGTTTTTTCGCAGGTTTTAGTGCCCATGAAAGGAAACGAAACGATGCTCCGGCAAGTAAGAGTTTGGGTGAGCTAGTGTGAGAGACTGAAATTTCTATAAAAAGAAGAAAGAGAAACATTGTTAGTTTTTGATGGTTGAATAGATGTATATTCTTAGTTTAATTGATGAATAGGAGGAACAATTGATAATGAGTTTAATTGAAAAAATGAAATATGAGACACTAGTAGATTGATTGAATAACAAATGTTTATAGCTTTTTGTAATTGTTGTTCTTCTTCTTGTTATTTCATATGGAAGCTAGGCTTCCTATTTATACATATTTTTGAGTTTTCTAGATTGTTCTAGCATAGTGCTAGATTACATGTTTTCAGATTTTTCTAGCATGGTGCTAGATTACATTTTTCTAATTTTTTCTGGCATGATGCTAGATTATATTTTTCTAAATTTTTCTATGTTATTTTCTAGATGCTAGTCTCTATGCTATTCTAGAAATTTATTTCTTAAGCAATTTCTATAACCTTCTAGAAATAAATGCACATCACCTATTTCAACACTCATCCTTGATGTGCATTTTTGTTACTCCAATCTTGCTCCGCATCATTGACACATTCTTCTTGCTTTGAAGCTTCTTCAAAGCTTTTGGGTTCCACGATCGCCAAATTACATGATTCAAGGATCTCGATTAAAGATCTAGTTCTTCTCGGTGTTGATTCTGAAGATGATTCGACTTGCACCATCGGCTGTTGTTCTTGAGTTGGAGATTCTTGATCTGGGTCTGTCTCCACTTCTCTTTGTTGTATTGCAGGTACATTAATTGTCTTTCCTTCGACCTCCTTAGTTTCCCAATTGTATGATGCATCTTCGTCAAACTCAATGTCTCGACTAATGAGTATCTTGTTAGTCTTTAAGCTATATATACGGTAGCCTTTTGATTAAGCACTGTAGCCGAGAAATATTCCCTTTTCTGTCTTTTCATCAAATTTGCTTCTCTTTTCTTTTGGAATATGAGCATAGCAAATGCATCCGAAAATTTTTAAATGTTTTGCTGATGGTTTTCATCTACTCCAAGCTTCAATTGGTGTCTTGTCTTTTACTGCTTTAGTTGGACACCTGTTGAGAAGATATACTGCTGTGTATATCGCCTCTGCCTAGAATTTTTTCGGAAGACCCTTTTCCATTAGTCATTTCCATGACTGTTCTGTTTTTCCTTTCGGATACTCCATTTTGTTCGGGAGCATATCCAACTGTAAGTTGATGCTCCACTCCTTCATCTTCGCAGAATTTGTTGAACTCTTTGGATGTGTATTCTTTTCCACGATCACTCCGAATAGTCTTTATATAATAGTCACTTTGTTTTTTGACTAAATTTTTGAATTTTTTGAAAATTTCAAAGACTTGTGATTTTTCACGAAGAAAATAAATCCAAGTTATTCGAGTGTAGTCATCAATGAAGAGGATGAAGTACCTGTTTTGATCCAGTGATGGAGTTTGCATTGGTCCGCAGACATCGGTGTGGATTAGCTCTAGTGGCTCCTTTGCTCTCCATGCTTTGTCTGTAGGAAAAAGGTTGTCGATGCTGCTTGCCTTGTAGACATGTTTGACAGGTACTGTTGATCTCCTCAGTAGTAGGTAAGTCACGCATTAGGTTTTTCTGATGACGAATCTTCAAACTATGAAAATGGAAGCGACCAAATCTTTTGTGCCAAATCCACGAGCTATCTACTTGCGCCTTCATTGCTGCTTCGTTGGCATATCTCCATTCTACTGGAAATGATCTGTTTCCTCTCATCTTGATCTTTGTTATCTCTATAATTTTATTTTTCTTGTTATAGATTGTACATGAGTCTCCTTCAAAGCAAAGAGAGTATCATTTCTCCATCATTTGTCCTACACTCAGTAGGTTTTGATTTATAGAAGGGACTAACAGTACATCAGTTATGTACCATTTACCATTTTTCGTCTCTATGGCAATAGTGCCTTTTCCAGTATTCTCCATTTCCTATTTTTACTTTTGTATGAGTTTTATTTAGGCTACAAAAGATACTTTCATCTTTTGTCATGTGGTTACTACAACCACTATCTAGATACCAAGTATCTTTTTTATATTCGTCTTGATAGACGTAGAAAAGATGATTTTCTACATCCTTATCTTTAGTAAAATTAGCTTGATGAGTTTCTTTTGAGCGACAATCTTTTTCTACGTGCCCAAACTTTCTACATACTCTACACTGTGGTTTTCCTTTAAACCAACAGTCTTTTTCCAAATGACTTTTCCTTTTGCAAATTTCACAAGGAGGATACTTGCTATGTTTATTTATAGAATTTCTTGAAAATTCTTCAATCCATTTTTAGATTTTTGAGACTGCATTTTTATTTTAGACCGAAAAACATTCTCTGTAGAATCTTCAACTCACATACTCAGTCTTTTTTCATATGCTTCTAGAAAGGCCATTAGTTTTGTTGATGTTAACTTTTCTATATCTTTAAATTCTTCAATAGCAGTAATTATTGTATCATATTTCTCTGTACAGCTTATTAAAATTTTTTCAACCACCTTCTTTTCGGAGATGCTTTCTCCATAGGCTCTCATTTGATTTACTACTTCCATTATCCTTGAGTAGTAATCTTTAGCAGTCTCATTATCTTTCATTTTTAAATTCGCAAAATCTCTTCTTAGAGTCTGATGGCACATACCTTTACATTGCCTTGAAACTCCTCCTGTAGTGTATCCCATGCTTCCATAGCACTGGTAGCTCCCATAATTCTTGGAAAAATTTTGTCTGCCATAGCTTGTTGCAGGACGAAGAATGCTTGAAAATCTTTTTGTTGATTCTCTTCGAGCTCCTTCATTTGAGTATTGTTTAGAGTGGTAATGTCAGTAGGGATACTGTAGCCATCACTAACAATACCCCATAATTTTTGAGATTTAAAATACGTGGTCATTTTGATAGACCAAAAATCATAGTTTTCTCCATGGAAAACTGGAACTGGAATTGTTGAGCGAAAATTGTCGGCAATGATATATGAAAATAACTATGCCCAAATGATGAAAGAACGTAGGCTCTGATACCACTGTTAGTTTTTGATGGTTGAATAGATGGATATTCTTAATTTGATTGATGAATAGGAGGAACAATTGATAATTGGTTTAATTAAAAAAAGGAAATATGGGACACTAGTAGATAAATTGAATATCAAAGATTTATAGCTTTTTGTAATTGTTGTTGTTCTTCTTGTTATTACATATGGAAGCTAGGCTTCCTATTTATACACATCTTTGAGTTTTCTAGATTGTTTTAGCAGAGTGCTAAATTACATGTTTCTAGATTCTTCTAGCATGGTGCTAGACTACTTTTTTCTAGCATGATGCTAGATTACATTTTTCTATATTTTTCTATGTTATTTTCTAGATGCTAGTTTCTATGCTATTCTAGATAATTCTAGAAATCTATTTCTTAAGCAATTTCTACAACCTTCTAGAAATAAATGCACATCACCTATTTCAACAAACATTACGGAAAAAGAAACAGTTATAGTGAGAGAGAGCAAAAGAAATTAGTAGAAAACAGAAAGAGAGCTCTTCAAAGAAGAACGGAACGGTTCTCAAATCATCTGGACGTCGGAACAGTAGCTTCCATTCTGCTGCTTCTTGCTTTTTTAGTCTTCTTCATAGTAAGAATCCTCTGTTTATGGTCAATCTTTCTTTTTCACAGCAATGGATGGTCATCCTCTTAAAAACGTGGTTTAACTAGTGTTAATTAACCAAGCTTTTTTAAGTGTTAACTAACTAAGCTCATTCACGTGCTTATATAAAGATGAATGTCTCCGTTCTTCACCTTATTGTTTGGTCTCTGTTTCGTTCTTGTAGTAAACATTTTCTTGCGTTTTCTTTCTCGATCTTTTCTCTATTCTTTGGCTATGCCAATTTCTATCACCTTGTAATTATTCATCACTGATGCTTCTCCTATGTTTATCTGCATATGGTTCTTATTTTCAACAAAACTTAGAGTATATTTATATTTGGCCTCTTGTCTTCTTATTTTCTAAAATTATTTTCTTTCCTCATCAACAGCAATGGATAATTTTGAAGACGAAGGCAGCACATATAGATTAAACAAGTTTAGGTCCTTTTTAAAAAAGGAAATGAAAGAAATTCTTTCATATGATTGTATTACAAAGTTTTTGGAAAGTGAAATAGAGGGCGCTATAGAAAAAATATTGGAAATTTTCGATACTGAATTTTGTGGTGATTCCTCTAAAAAGCACCATTCAGGTGCTTTGAATGTAAACAATGAGGAGATCAAGAACAAAGGAAAAACTCAACAAGCTGAAAGACAAGAACTAGAAAATTTAAATGCTGGTGAAAAAGGGGATGATTTCTTGTATGAAGTTGAAGTCAAGTTGCTTTTGAACAGGATGATTAATATTACAAAGATTGGACAACAACTAGAGCTAGTTGTTTTTTTTAAGTAAACAGTGACAACATTTTTTAAATCCGTCACAAAAGAATTCAAAAAATTCAAAATATGTTTCCCGCACAGGGATATAGCCCAGTTATTCATTTGAATTTGTGACGGACAAAAATGCATGGCATTTACCATAAAATAAATTAAAACTTGTGACGGCCGTTGATAAGTCCGACACTGTAAACTCCTTTATGTGACGGGTTAGTTACCGTTATAAAGATTTCGGTCACAAAACCTCCTTTTTTTTTGTAGTGAGCTGAAAGACAAACATTGGAAAATCTAAATGAGCAGGATGATTACAGGAATGAACTAAAAGTGAAGTCACTTTTCATCATGATGGTTCGTATTACAGGGAAAAAGATTGGACAACAACGGGCTGAAAGGGCATATTTGTCTAAGCAAGCAATGGATCCAATATATGTTGAACTAGATGCTGCAATGAAAGATAAAGAGCAGGACAATTATATTTGTGCATTTTAGGATAGATTCATCTTGGATGGTATTTTCCAATGCTTCAAGAATACACTATGCAAGGAAAATAATGTTGAAAATTGGAAAGTCAGATCTTCCCAATTGGACATTATGGAGGAAAGAAGAATTAAAGATCTTCAGTTGGTCCGTCTTTATCCTCAATATCGTAAGTACATATCTTTTTATAATAATTTTTTAATTTCTGTATTTGCTTTCATGATTCACCTCTTACCTCTGATCCTATAAGCTGGGATTGCTTTCATGACCAAAATGAGGGCAGCATGCAGAACCTTAGCAACTACAAGTTGTTCTTGAAGAAGGAAATGGAAAAACTTGATATGGGAGGATGTTTGCATGAGAAAATGGCAAAACTTGATATAGAAGGGCGTTTGGAAACTGGAAAACATTACGAGGGCAGCAAGCAGAACCTGAGCAACTTCAAGTCGTTCTTGAAGAAGTAAATGGCAGAACTTTGATAGAGCAGGATGTTTGCATGAGAATATGGCAAAACTGCATTTGGAAACTGGAAAAAAGTGGGCTGAAGGAAGGGAATTTTTGGAAGAAGTGAATATAAAGTGGGCCAAAAGACAAAAGGACTTTTTTGAGGAAATAATGATGACAAAGTGTCACGTGGAGGAAGAGCAATCAAAGGGCACATTGACAGTGGAGCTTATTACTGAACATTATGGTGATTTGCAGACAGAGTTTAAAGAAGAGTACAAGCTATACAATGTGCGTGAGGATGTTTAAAAGTTTGCTTTTCCTCTGTGTTATAAAATAATTGATGAGTGGAATCCCGTGATGGATCCCTGGCTTAAGTTGAAAGAAATATGCCAACTGAAAAATTTGCTTGGGGAGGACGAGGAGGGCAAGCCTTTCTTTCAACAATGATATCCTATGCTGCTTTGCAAGGTTGTGCTCCCAGCACTAAATAATTCTATAAGTTCATGGGAGCCGCCCCACGTTCCAGGTCTAATGGTCCGATTTTTGGAATGTTGGAAGGATTTGTTACCTACTCCAGTACTTGAAAAAATACTGGATTACCATGTGAAACCCAAAATTAGGAGCCTTGTTTGTGTGTGGGAGCTAGATAAGGATTATCTTCTCTTGCATTTCTGGCTGAAACATTGGATACCATTTTTAGGACAAACATTGGAGCCCATGCTTCTCAAGATACATCACAAGTTAAGAGGTGTTCTGGTTAACTGGAAAGCAACAGAATCAGAATATATGGAAGATTATGCTTTAACCAAAGTCAGACCCTGGAAAGACACATTTCAGCCAGAAACGTGGAATCAGTTGATGACAAATTATCTAGTCTCTACGTTGGTATCGGCTATGACAGAGCTAGAGGTGAACAGAGATGAGCCAAGGATGAAACAGTTATCATGGTTCACTAGGTGGGTAAATATCGCCTCCGATGATTTGATAGCCAATATAATGGAAATACATTTTTTTCCAAAGTGGATAGAATGTATGACCCAGTGGGTTTCTTCTTCATCGCTTGAAGATTTTGGATATGTTTTCAACTGGTACATGCATTGGAGGGATCTCATCCCACTGCAATCCCATAAAAAGGTAAAGATACAACTATATCGAGCTGCAATGATGCTATTACAGGTTTTTGATGATTCTAAGAGAAAATCAGTTTGAGTTCGAGAAGAGTACTTGGCAGAAGGCTGATTAATTAGGTAGCAAATAGAGGTTTAGATCTGTTAGAAAAATGAGGCCAAGAGTTTCATCCAAAGAAGAGAAGGAGAGAAAAAAAAGAAAAAGAAAACACAACTCACATCTTCTATTAGGCCAATGACTTCTGTTTTGGCCAAAGGCAATTGTAAAGCTGAAAATACAAGCATAAATACACAACAAACTTTAATAGTAAAGTGCTGTAGCTTTTTACCTAACCTATCTAGTACATTACCTCTACATGTGGCTGTCATACTTGAAGTTTTACAAAGCCATACTTCACATTAAAATATCTCACATTTCTAGTGGTTTTATCACAACCAAACTAACCAACTCTAAACTAAACTACCATAACAATTTGGTTACTTTAACTATGAGTAACTTTACACCATTTTAATTCATAAAATACATTACAAAAATACATTTTTCAAACAACAATTTACTAACTAAAAATGCCACAGTCCAACACCCCCCCTTGGCATTTTTAGAGTAGACATTTGGTACTCCATTTTCTTCACAAGATGTCCACTTCTCTTTCTTGGATTCAAGCTTCTTAATTCTTCTCTCTTGGCTCTTTGATGTCTCCTCTATTTCGATGAATTAAGACACCCTCTTTTGCTCAAGAGGACCCTAACAAGCTTGACCAAGCTCACTAGGACAATCTTGTGACTAAACCAAACCTTTTAAAGCACCCAATAAACATTGTTCTTCTCTTTCTTCTCCCCCTTACTTTTACATCCCACAAATCTTAGAGTCTTCCTCTCGGCAAGATGTATTCCACTGGTTGAGGTAGCATCTTCATTCATTTGTCTTAACACAAAGGTATTTTCCATAGCAACATCAACATATGCTAGCAAATATGCCTCCATGTTTTGATTAAACTGAAAAATTTTCATTGAAAACTGATGGTGATGCAACATAAAAGTGTATTGAAGCCATGACAAAAACTGAAAACAGACTTTGATTTTTGCTTCTCTTGGGTTCTCTCACAACAACAAGTCTTGATTCAGTTTTGAGCAAGCTTAACCACAAGAATACACACTCACAACTGCTCTCACAGTTCCAAACAAAGATCAATGGGGCTTTGATATTGGAATATGACCAACAGTTTCAACTAAGACAAAAGAGGGAGAATAAGAAAGAAACATCTCTCGAAAGTCTGGAAAAAATTCCAGCATATTCATATATTCAATTTAAATAAAGTAAAGCTGAAAATACAAATTTAAATTAATTTTACATGAACAGTGGTAGGCATGCTGCCTCTACCTAATTTGTCCAGACCATGTTGCCAATTAATGCCACCCACTTCACTCATTTTAGTTCCCAAAATATCACCATTTAGCCATAATTACATGACAACACATCCAAACATAATCAAACTAAAAATAGAAAAATCTGTTACTTCAAAACAAGTAACTTTACACTTTAACATAGCCAAAATAAACTAATTTCTGCAGCTTCCATTCCCTTACTTTGCCACCTGCATTTCCACTCCACAAAACCAAGCTTCAAGCTTTCGTTCAACACAAAACATGTTCACTAAAAATGCCACCACTCTAACACTCCCCCTTGACATTTTTAGGACCAACAAACTAACACTTACCTAAAGGTAGTTTTTTTTTCCTCACATATACATCACATTTTGGTGTTGGCTTCTGTCCAGCCACCTTCCACACACAATTGACATTTGAAGTAGAGGTCACATGCCTCTTCCTCCTCACATTATCATCTACAATAGGGATTTCAAAACCCTTCACACAAACGAATGACTTTTCACTAACTTCAGGAGCTTTATCAACATCAACATCTCCATGAAGCTTCTCATCTTTATTCACATGTACACATAAATTAAAATTTAGATTGTTAGCACTATAAGCTGCCAGAGAAGTCTTCTCCTTCTCTTTCTCAGCTCCTCCATTGCCTTTACAATCCCCAACAAAGCTCAATTTGTCCAATGCATTCTCATGTTCACGAGCTGTCCATGTCCACTCTATCTTGGTCTCTTTTGGTTTATCAACTCTTCTTTTTTGGCTCTTTGATGTCTTCCTTGTTTTAGTCACTTTGGAAGCATCCTCTTAGCTACAAAAATTGTTCACAATATGACGAAGCTCACCATTGCTTTGCTCCTTTTCATTCGAACCAGTCAAGGCACCCAAATCATCATCCACAAATTCAAGAACAAATATTTTGTCTTTCATGGAGACCTCAAACGCTTTGCATCCTTTTTGGTCAAATATTTTGCAAGATTCATCATAAAAATGTAAGGAATAATTCCTCTCCACCATTTGGCCAACACTTAGCAAATTCACACTCAAACTTGGCACAAACAACACATCACAAATCTGTTTTTTTCCTAAAGGTGTGTTCACAAGCACATCTCCTCTACCACAAGCAACAATATGAGTACCATTTAGAAGCCTAACATTTTCAGATTTTTTTAAGTCTCTTCAAAGCACATATGATTTGAGCTTCCACTATCCAAAAACCACATACCTTTACTTTTGCATTTGGTGAAGCAATTGGCAGCAAATGAAACCTCCTTTCTTGGCTTGTTCTCTATAGCTACATGTGCTTGAGCTCTTGATTTGGCTTCTTTCTTCCTCATCTTGCACACTTTCTCAACATGACCATACTTTCCACAAAGCCAACATTTAACATATGGCCTAAACCAACAAAACTTTTTCAAATGTCCTTCTCTTTTACAATAGCAACAAGGATCATACCTTTTTTCTTCTCCATTTTCTCCCCTTCATATCTAAATATCCGAAAGTTTAGAGCATTTCTCTTGGTCTTCTCTTCTTTTGATGATGAAACAACTTCCTCTCCTCTTTGTTTTGACACAAGGGCCTTCTCTATAAGATCTAAGACATGGATAAGGTAAGCTTTCACCTTCATGAACCAAACAACAACTTGTGATGAAGCCATTTAACTCTCAAGTTTTCTCTCAAACTCAACAGATTTTCTCTTAACAAACAAACTGATATTGCCTCAATTTTTAGCAAGATTTACCCTCAAATTTTCACTCATAGTCCTCACAAAGATCATTCAATGCTCTGATACCATGTTAGAAAAATGAGGCCAAGAGTTTCATCCAAAGAAGAGAAGAAGAGAAAGAAAAAAGAAAACACAACTCATATCTTCTATTAGTCCAATGGCTTCTATTTTGGCCAAAGGCAATTGCAAAGCTGAAAATACAAGCATAAATACACAACAAGCTTTAATAGTAAAGTGCTGTAGCTTTCACCTAACTTATACAGCACATTACTTTTACATGTGGCTATCATACTTCAAGTCTTACAAAGCCATACTTCACACTAAAATATCTCACATTTATAGTGGTTCTATTACAACCAAACTAACCAACTCTTAACTAAACTTCCACAATAATTTGGTTATTTTAACTATGATTAACCTTACACAATTTCAATTTCTAAAATACATTACAAAAATACATTTATCAAACAACAATATACTAACTAAAAATGCCACAGTCCAACAAGATCTATATTGGCATATTATTACATAAAGATATTATCGCATACTTTTCTTTTGGGATCATATTCGACATGTAAAAGAGCTTGCGACTTTAGATTTCTAAAATTCATATGGAATTTAATCTTTTTAGACTTTGGATATTCTCTATAGTAATGATAGATCTCTTTTAAACTTTGGATCTTTTAGCATGGCAAGCTGGATATTCTCTATAGTAATGATATATATATATATATATATATTGTTGTTGGCAAATCCTTTTTCCTTTTTTTTTTGTATAGATTAATGGCGAGCTTATAAGAAACTAATTAACTATCACTACAAAAAAAATTGATGTTTTGTGACTGAAATCTTTGTGACGGAAATGTACCCGTCACAAAAAATAGTTTTCTGTGTCAGAAATTTCAATTTCCGTCACAATTGTGGATTCATTTTTCATTATTTGTGACATATTTTTTGCCGTCACGAATCCAGCTGGGCAGGAACAAATTTTTGAATTTTTGTTTTTATTTAGTGATGGCAAATGACAAATGTCGTCACAAATTGCCTTCCAAAAATATTAAAAAAATTATTTTCATTCTTGTGTCGGTTACTACCTTGTCACAGTTGCTCCAAACAAAAAAAAAAAAACTTTTTGTGACAGAAAGACTTTTTGTGACGGAAATCACTGTGACAGAAATGACAATTTTGCCCTTGGAGTTAAGTGAAATTGTGAGAGGAATTAAGGACAATTTGGAAACGGGGGCAAAATATGAATATTTGGCCTTCTCCTTCCCTGTACACGTAGAACTCCATTTTTTCCCCATTGTTTTTGCCGAGAAGCTTTTGAGAGAAAAATCTTCAAATTTCTTCAATCTTCTCCAAATCAGCCTTATAAATAGGTTACCCATAGGTTTTAGGGCCTTTTAAACACTTTGGTAAGGTTTGTTTTATCCAAAAGCCACTCTAGGTGTGAGTTTTGGGGGTTTAACCGAATTTCCTTCTCACCGGAAATTGAGAGATTCCGGCCACCTCTCGCTGGAATCTTTGTAGCAAAAGCTTTCTTTCTCATTCCTTTACAACACCCAAGTGTTGGAATTGAAGATTAGTGAGATAGGTTAGAGATTTGACAAAAAGGACACAAAGGGAATTTTCAGATTTCTGGAGAAATTGTGAAATTTTGGCTCCAATTGAAGGTAAATCATGTTTCTTATGCTTAATTACATTGTATAATGATAAGCATTGTAGTATAGAGTTGAAGAAGGAAAAATTAGTGAAATTTGTGAGTGTTTGGAATGTTTTTTGATGAAATTAATGTAATATTTTTATGTTGTTTGGAATTTGGCAATTTGATTTTGTTTATGTTGCTGCTGGAATTTATGTGGATTTGGATGTGTTTTTGATTGCTGCTGGAATTGTATGAGAAGTAGTACATTGAATGTTGGTTGAAGTGGCGGTGAAAGAGAATTTTATTGTTTCAAGTTTATTTTGGTTATGTTTTGGATCGTTGGGAATGGTATGAGATTAATGCCATTTTGTGGGTAGCAGTGAAGCTTAAATAGTAAATAGTTGAATTTTGATGTTTATGCATGTAGATTTTTATGGTTAAGGTTTAAATCTGTTAAAACTATTTTCCTTTTTGCTTTCTTGAATCTTTTTGTTTTGGTTGATTTTGTGTATATCTGAAATATATATACACACATATATATATATATAGATAGATAAAAAAAAAAAACAAATTCATGCACAACTAATTGTGGTCATTTTCTTCTCCTATTTTGTTTGGCAGAGTACACCAGGACTTACAAATCTGTGATCTAGTTTGGAAGTATTAATCTAAGGGGAAAAAAAACTGGTTAAAAAAAAGGGGGGAAACATTAAAAAACTGATTAATGTCTTTAACAATATGAAGTTTTCATTGAGTTTTTGTTGCAGTACCAGAAGAGGGGGATTTTATATGGGAAAGTGATGGAGAAGGAACTTCAACGGTACCAGCACAACATAATCTCATATTTGCTTTAGTAATGAACAACTATTTCTCTGCCTGAAGATGGATATTAAAGATTCCATCCTCTACTTGTTCTGGTATATCAGTTTATAAAATCAAACCTCTTTCCTTTCAATTTCCAAATCTTAATTATACTTAAAAAAAACTCAGCAAAAGGACTGTGAGGTTGGATCTATGCTTTTATTGCTTTCTGATTAACTCTAATTTAAGATTGTTTGTTTTAGTATTTTTCTGTTTATGACCAAACGAAAACATGTTGATTTTGCACTCTTTTACATGACCAAAGCAGCACAATGAAGACTACAAAAGAGTTTTGAAAGCTAAGTTTCTTTTTCTGATGTGTCTCAACTGTATGTGCATATATGCATAACTGATTTTCACAAGTTCCCTCAGAGACAGAACCCAAATGTGCTGCACTTTGCAGATTTGTAAAGGCAAGTATATAGCTTTCATATTCATAGTGCAAGTCAAAAATGAAAGTTTTCATTGCCTAATTGTTCTCAAATTAGAATGTATATTTAATCATATTCATGTGTTTGTTGTTATTCTTATTATCATGTTTGGTGTATTAATTTATCCTGTTAAGTTAAATTTCCAACTTTTCATCTGTGCTATCAAAGTATAATTTTTTTTACCTTTTACTTGCTAGGTACTTAATTATTGCAATTTGTATCTCAGCTGCTACAGTAGGAGCATTGGATTTTGTCTTCTTTTTTTGTGTGTAAATCTTATTATATGTGATACACTATGCTTAGTGTACTTGTGTTATAATTTGAATGTAAAAGATATTTTGTGACAATACAATATTATCCATTTTAATGTAAACTGAAATTTTAGTTGTGTCACAGATATGTAAATAAAAGTGAATTTTTGTATTAATTAGTACATATAGACATGATATTATAGCATGAAAACAATGTATAAGTGACGGCTGAGAACGGCGACAATTATATATCCGTGACGAGAACCGTCACAAAACCGTTATAACAACGTTTATGTGACAGCTGCGAACAGTGACAATTATATATCAGTGACAGAAATCTGTCACATAGTTGTCACAAAAGAGTGTCATTGGCGACACAAAATAAATTGGGCAACTGTGGGAATCATTCACAAAGTCGTGACTAAGCCGCACAATTGTCATGGTTAGTTGGCCGTCACAATTAAGTAACAACGATGGTTAGCCGTCACACTACTGTCACAAATGTCATGATTGTGACGGAAGAGGATCCGTCACTTAATCCTTGCCGGCGGTGGCTCGCCGGAAATATACAATGGATTGGCATATAAGTGACGGATTTTTGCCGTCACTTAAACTACATTTTTTGTGACGATAAACAGTAAACAATCACTGAAGATAATTTGTGTTGGGGCTATTGCGAAAGCACTGTGACGGGTTAGTTACCGTCACAGTTGGTGGATTGTGTGACGAATCCGTCACACATACTATACGTTGTGACGAATTTGCTTTCGTCACAGAAAGCTCTTTTTTTTTTTCTTTTTGTAGTGTATTACAATGTCTGGATGTGTCTTTCATTTTTTGGTAAAGTGGATGTGTCTGTCATATTCATACATATTCTATAGGCAAGAGTGGGGATTTGGAATTCCTGTGATGCTTTATTATCTTTTTCATCTTCCATTTTTAAGTCAAATTTTCATCTTCCATTTCATCAGGTTTGTGCTATCGTAGAGGTTTATTAAAACATAAAGCGAGATTTTGTCTAATCCTCATTTTGGCCCACATATAAATTTATTCTGGAAGACTGGAACTGTGGTCTTCTTGCAAAGTGCAAATCATATTACTATTTTTTTTTCTTTGTTAGCTCGCGTTCTTTGGTAGTATGTCTTGAAACCCATGTCTACTCTTCTAATTAATTCTATAATTGAAATATTTTCATATTATTAAAATAACAATTATTATTATTGTTAATATTTTTAAATTTATCCTTAAAAATATATTTTTTAATCTTAAATTTTATTTTAATAAAATAAAAATATATTTATTTTAGAATTTATATATATATGGATATATATATATATA